>JAOBAT010094748.1:0-40263 GCA_026413305.1 Hydrozoanthus tunicans | reverse complement strand
TAAGGGGTACATACCAAGTACTTAGACCAGTTAATAAGGGGTACATACCAAGTACTTAGACCAGTTAATAAGGGGTATATGTACCAAGTACTTAGACCAGTTAGTAAGGCCAGTACAGTACATGAAATAAAGTTAATAAATTTTATAAATTAAAACTGCTTATGAACATTTTATTACAATCACTTCTTATCTTGTTACCAGACTGATGGCTGTTTGATATCACTTGTTCATGCTGACCATGACTCTGATGATGAAGATGCACTGTTGCTATGGAAACAACTCTGTTACTGGGCACATATAGAGTTCTGTGTGCAAGGGCTATCCAGTGGGTACTGTAAGGATGTTCATGGACAGGTACTGTTAGACTGTAGGGTAAAATCACAGTTAAACTACTGTCATTAATCAGTACATAAGAATGCTTCTGGCTCATAAATTAAGTGCTCACAGCTTTTGTTTTGTTTCTAGAAACCTTTGGGAAAGACAGTTACAGCATATAAAAAACATAACTTGTGTGTGGGTTCAAATTTGTAGAACTTACCTGGCTGTCCAACAAGTTGTAGAAGTCGACAGTTAGACCACCATGTGTTTGTTTAGGATTATAACATACCATTTGAGTCTACAACAGTTATCTGACCAAGACATAATTTATATTAATTTTTAAGACTTTGATTGTAAGCGCAAATTTAATCTTATGTTTGCATTCAATTAACCTCTTGAATAAACACCTTCCAACTGTATGCCGAGGGCAGTGACTAATTATTTGAAGATTATAATTATTCATTTGTTTTAGACTGAAACATACATTGATCATCAGAAAACATATTATTATTAGGTTTGTCATATAAAATGGACCTTTCTTGAAATACAGTTTTTAAATTATATTTTTGTGCTATTTCCAAACTTCAGTTAAAAAAATACAAATTCAGTTACTTAAGTACCAATTTTTTTTACTTTACCACAGGAGGAAAATATAAACCAGTGGAGGAAAAATGAAGATAATTATTTTGTTTTCTATATGTTATTCAGTCTGAGGTGTATTTTTTAATCTAGTTTTGCAAATTTGACTCGTCATGGTTTTTATTACTTTTTATTTTTCAGTTGTCAATCACATGGAGGAACAATGATATCACACCTCTCAGACACAGAACAAAAACTTTCCAGTACAAAATAATGGACAAGAACATTAGTTTTTTTGCACCTGGGACATCAAGAGCTGTGTTGTGAAATGCTTGTTCATCACAAATACATATTTAAAATGAACTGTACATTTTGGTTTTCAATAAAACACCCATTCATTTTTTACACTTGGTGTATTTTAGGTAAAGTTTGATTATTGATGTATCCGAGGCAGATGGATCATCAGTCCAAGTTTAGCTCAAACCCACCTAAATTTTACGGATTGACAGCAGATTTTAAAAATTAATGCAAATTTGTCTGAACCACTCATGACGTCATCAGATGAAAATTTTAAACATTACTTAATATCTAAAGAACAAGGGAAGATTTTAACAAAAAATTTTTCACCGTTCCTCATTTAGCAAGGTCTAGATCCATTGAAGTAATAAAATTTTTCACTTCATATGCACTTTAAAACCTGAAACTCTGCTATTGTGAAAACCACAGAACTTTAACTTCCAAAAGCAGCAAGGGCAAAACATTCAAAAACTAGCACAAATGTGAAGGAAGGTAATGATTGTTAAGACTGACCACAAAATTAATACCAAACTTGTAGTTTGATGCAGACTCTGATGCAGAGTTCAGTTCACTTAATAATGTTCTCATCACTTTTATTTGAACCACTGAGTGAAATTGATATTCTGATGACCAAAATATTACAAGGAAGATCTTTATTTTGTGTTTAAAGGTTGCCATA
This sequence comes from Hydrozoanthus tunicans, assembly GCA_026413305.1. Lineage (NCBI taxonomy): Eukaryota > Metazoa > Cnidaria > Anthozoa > Zoantharia > Hydrozoanthidae > Hydrozoanthus > Hydrozoanthus tunicans. The sequence goes on along the minus strand of JAOBAT010094748.1, from coordinate 38,390 downwards.
GAGACACTTAGCAACCAAGCGCCTTTGTTTTTCTTTGCTAGTGGCATCATCTTGCTCAACAGAAGCTCTAAGGTCCTTGCACAAAGTTTCATCAGCAGCCATAACAACATTCAGGTTTGATGATGCTACTCTAGCTTGCTTTATAGAGTGATAAATGATGACTCGATTTGAAAATGTAACATAAACTAAACATGGGGCATTGTTTCTTGGAGACAACGCAAAGTCTCCTGCACAAAAAGACATCACGTTCTCGGCAAACTTAAATTTTATAATATTTTGATGGTAGTCAGTAACGTAGGTCAAGCCATCTGAGGAACACACCACAAGTTCATCGTTGCCATCACAGGTAATATCAAGTTTTGCTACTGCAAACAAATTGCCATTCACTTCAAGTGACCATAAAGTTCTCTTGCTATCTAACAGCACAATGCTGCCATCAACAGTGCACACGGCAACATGACTTGAAAGTTTTCTGTCTAATTCACCAGTAAAGTTGCGACTCCTAGAGGAGAGAGCTACAATGTATGTGGGTACCACAGAGTTTCCAAATGACAAGTTGCTGATTTCAAACACTGATTCATTTGTTTCTTCCTTGTCATCTTCAAGCTGAAATTGAACATAAAAATACTTGAGAAATTATTCATTTTAAAGTAAAAACTAGTAAATTGCAGTAGTGCTCAGCAAACTATGTGAATAGTTGACCTTGTTTCAATCATAAATAATTAAAGGTCACTATTACACAAATCCTGATTTTTTAAGCCGGCTACCTTTTCATAGTAAAAATGCCTAAAGTATGTATTGTACCTGGCTCCCATCTTTTTTGGTGTTAACCAAAAAATTTGGGCATATAAACTTGGCGGCTAGTTGAAAAAATTTTAATTGATAAAATTAATTAAAGCACTCACTCTGGAAATAAAAAAAAGCAATATTGAATTAATGTTGTTATTTGTTATATAAATGATTGTTTTAATTACTGTAAAATACACCACTGTCTTACGAAACTACGCCCAGGATATAAGTGACATATTTTCCATATCATCACTAGTTAGGATAACTCTGATGCCATTTCTTTGTTTTTTCCCACTCAATTTGGTGCAAATAAACACTAGTATCAATATAATAAAAAAATTATGCATTGACACGAAAATATACAATGTCATGAAGTTTATCTTATCCTCAAGGAAAAAAGGTTTCACTCATCTGCTACACTCAAACATGAAAATCAATCTTTTTTTTCCACTCGAAAATAACTACACATGTTATTCTTACTTAGATTTGAATTTTACTGCCAGTTTATACATATATAACTGATCATTATTATTATCACAACAATTGACTGCATGGCTTTGCCTAGAAACTTAACACAAAAGTCAAGCACCCACCATCCCTTCCAAACAGAGCCTTGCATTGTGTTCATTTCTTCGCAAATGCTGTAAACAAAGTTTTTAAAACCTAGTATATAATTATTATTATGTGCTGCTTTATTATATGTCATGTCACTAAAAGCTAACTAAATGTTACCAGTCCTCTGTAATTGCTTGTCCTATCTCATTATAATTATTGATTCTGTTCTATCTGTTTCCTGCAGTAAGACTGTAAATACAGTTATACTAGTGTACGTAAGAGAATAGCCTCAAATTTTCAACTACCAGTATATAAAATCAGCTTCTAAAAAAATAGAAGTGTATAGTTTATGTTTAATTGTCACTAATTAAAACACTTAATGTGAGGTTTTGAAAATCCGAAATTACTTTTTCTTCCGGCTCTTGATCACGGTTTAAATCTTTGTTGTGTGTATCTTCTGGTCTCAGTATCACATAAGACCCCCCTGGCTGTGAGACAAGTAGATGAGTATATGTGTGTGTATAGAAAGCAACCAGTGATCCAATTTGTCCATTCAGTGTCCAACTTTTTGAGAGACGGAAACACCCAGTAAAATGAGCATCATCACAGTGGCTCCCTTTTTCTTCATTTGGGTCTGCTGAAGCCTCGGACTTTGTGTTGTCTTTAGTTAACCCTGGCTTCGACTCCCTTGATAGCTTTCTTGATGTCTCAGAACTTTCATCTTTTATGCTGTTCTGCTTCTTCACAGCTATAGGTGCTGTTGAATCACTTTGGGCACCTGAGGGGCAAAGAGCCATAAACAATGTAAATGCAATGGAGTATACAGTGGGGTCACCAGCAGCAGTTTGAAATAGAATAATAATAGTTCAAGTAAGATCGATTTAGAAAGGGTATTAAGAATAAAAATTGACAACAATATCATATATCAATATACGAAAGTTTTTTGTTTTGACCTTACGCCCATTACTTTTTATTTGCAATTTATCCATTAAAGTTTAACCTTGATAATGGAGTCATGTTTGACTCTGAAATGTCGGATATTGTTGTTAGTTTTTATTCTTAATAATGGTTTTATTTATAATAATAATAATAATAATAATAATAATATTATTAATATTAATAATAACAATAACAAAAGAACAATATTCTAATGAGCTAAATAAACCTTGCTCCGGGTCATGGACTGAATTGCAAAGTTCAACAAGGTTAGGCCAAAAACATGTTAAGATGCATACATTAACACAAAGACAAATAGACAGACACAAAGGAAACACAGTTGCTACCCCTGTATGGCTCATGTATGATTTCAGAGCACACCTCCACTGTCAAAGAGAACTAACTGGACTGCATCAATTTTAAATTTGTTGAGGGAGGAAAAACAGAACTTAGCTGGAGAAAAACTTTTGGAGCCAGACTAAGATCAACAACTCTCAACCCACATGAGAATCAATCCCTGGATTATTACAAAAGAGGTTATAAAGAGGCGCAAGCCGTAACTCCTTGGTCATCTCGGTGACTCCCAAGATATGCTAAAGGACCTAAGTATCCCTAGTTTCAATTTTACCATTAACAACTCAAACTGGTCACCAAAGATTTGATTTGGAAGCACTCTTCAAATACTTCCTTAGAAATTAAGTTATGTGAGTACATGATTGTATTTTGCCTGATCAATGTTAGTATAGAAACACATGTTTTGTAAAATGGAACAATGTTCAAAGAAGGAACTTTTATAAGGGGGGTTACACCCCTGTAGCTTCAGCTAATAGGAACAAAAATAACTCAGCAGGTTAATAGTTACTGATCGAGCTGCGAAATGTTTTTGCTAGGTGTATCGAATAACAAAACCTTTTTAATCCGGGGGGGGGGGTACTTCGGGGTCAAAAGGGTAAGGATGACCATTGGAAAAGTTCCTACAATACCCTAAAAAATACCAAGGGTTAAAATTTTCCACCCTAAAAAATACCTCTTGGTTTTAAAATTACCCTAAAAAATACCAATTGAAATCTGAACATTTTCCCTGGGCAGCTAGCAGGACAGTCTTAAGTCCCCTCTTGTTGTGCCAAACATGATAAGCAGTACGAAAGGCGTGCTTGTAATTGGACGTTCACTGAAGGCGGGCGTTTTGTCTTATCTTCTTGTTCAGTATGTAATCTTGCTAAAACAAGGGAGTGCAAGCAGTCCAATAGCTTCACATGTTAACAGTATTATACAATTAAGGTCAGTCATAAATAAATGCACATGTACCTTGTAATTTTGTGTCTTGTTTTTCTGTTTGTTTTGGGGTTGGGTCCCAATAGTACAAGCTGACTGTCCTGTCAGTGTGCGCAATAGCCAGCTCTTGGTTTCCATCCCCATTAAGATCAGCTAAAGCAAGAGCTTTGCAGTTTGTAGCCAAATGTTGCAAGTACAGAGGTTCCATTTCACTAAAATTCTCACAGAAGTGTTGACTTACCTAAAAAAGGAAAACAATGAGAATTAATAGTGCAAAAGCAGCCTCTAGGTGACAGACCTTATGCATAAATGGCAGCAATTTTTAAAAATATTTTTTTTGTCTTAGTACAAAGTTCTAGCCTCATTTTGCCTAACATATTCCCTCAAGAGCATGGCTAGTTGTGTTAATTTTAATGAAGACAAAAGAACAGATAAAAAGCCACCATTTATACATGGGGTCTTTTAATCTGGGGCAGAAGAAATCAAAATTTTGGAAGTTTGATTATAAATTTTATGCCAAATAACTTCAACAATCCTTAGACAAAGATCCATAACTTTTTTAAAGGGGGAAGAGGTGGCTTTTGACATCAAATTGTCACTCAAGCTTTTTTATCACCATACTTTTCAAGTAGTTTACAGGTTTCTAACCCACTCAGTCCCAAACTGTATATCTGGTAAATTGTCACAACTAGCTATAGAGCCCACACTTTTCAATCAACTGGTTGTGAAATTATAACATTGGTTTCTAACTTCGATCAGTAGTTTGCCGTGATTAAGAGTTAAGAAACTATTTAGTGTAAATTATCATTAGTTCAAACAAATATACATTTAACCAATTTCAAAAGATTAATTAATTTATATTTATAAAGCCAAAATTCCTGTGGTCAATTTTATTGACAAGACAATAAATGGGAACTTGAGAACATATCATTAGTACGTACGTCAAACACGTAACACCATCCTTCGGCCGTCATACAAACTAGAAAGTTCCTTCCTTTGTTGAATATATCTCCAACTCCAACACAGGTAATCATTCCAAGATTTTTGCACATTTTCCAAGGCTTAGCACAGTCTCCCTTGAAGATACAAAGTTCTCCGTCGATATTTCCTAAGACCAGTTCATTGCCTCCATCATTATCGACATCGCCGAGAGAAAGAGCTTCTTTGAAAACACAACCAGTAAACTCGAGTTCCAAATGTTCAACAAACGAAACAGAACGTGTGCTTGACATCTTATTTCATTTGCTCACGTGAAAATCAAACGACAGTTTCACGCACCGCCATATCTTGTTGCAAAAAAAATAACACCTTACCCTACCCCTGCAAGGACTCAAACTGTTCGAAATTCAAATTATTTTGTGAATTCGCAGTTTATATAACTCTTGTCCAAGTTTTTAGTTAACACAATTTCATATATCTCAAGTTATACTATGTTATATAAGGAAAAATACCCATTCGTCTCCCAAAGTCTCAATATATTCGAAAGAAATTTTTCAGCTTCTCCACAGTCCCCACCCCTGAGGTAACTATGGCGCAAGTGCAGGCATGCGTGAGTTACACGTCCTTCAGACTTTGATATTTTTTCCGCCTTTAAACCTGACAACGTGCATACTTTTGCAAGCCAGATGAAAAACAGGAAGCATTTCCTGAGTTGACCTTACAAACCACATGAGTAGAATCTATTGAATTTTTCTTTTTCCTGGAAATATAACGAGCTGGGATACCGTTGCTGACCAACTCGAGTGATAGAGAGCCAATCACAAGCGGGGATCAAAACTTTCAACCAATGAAAGGCTTTGTTTTATTGGTGTTTTTCCTCTTTGCTGAACACATGCATCGACGACTACTTTCAAGGCATCTTCCTCTATTTCTCCCACTCTTACTACGTGCTGGATCAAAGCAAGCTCAGGCGTCGACGTTAACCAACAAATCTTGCTTCCATTTTACCAATATCACAAGAAATATGTCTTATTCAATCAGTGAGAGCGGTCCACCAAACACCCTGGACTACCGAATCTATTTTCGTAAGTACATAAATTTCTCACTTTGCACTAAAATGCATTGCAATGCTACGCTTACTGCTTTCGGTTTCACAATGTATTTGAAATACGAGTGTCGTTGCGAGTATTTTGTATTAGTTGAAGTTCCTGTTAGCTTAGAATTAAGTTAGTGGAGCTGCTTTAACTTGCAAGTGTATATTCCGAGGGAATAGATTTACACGAAGTCGATTTGGCTGGATAAGTGGATCAATTTAGCACGTAGGCTAACAAAGTCGAAAGCGAAATCTTTTTTAGAATTAACTTTGCGTCAGTTGGTAAGAAAAACAAACAGAAACAAAAATATTACAAAATCATCGCTTTTAACAATATTTGGTTCAGTTTGCAGAGTTGAATTGTTAGCAAATTAGAAATAGAATCCGAAAATATATATTTTTTCGACGTGGCACGCCTAGACCCAGCGAGCGACGTGTGGTATAGAAATGGGCATAATTAGAAAACACTTGTCGCGAAGCAAAGTTTTTCTTCGCAAGTTTGACGAGACTTCAAGGCGTTATTTTCATCTACTCTGGTTAAGTGTTGATATCAGACAAGGTTTCGTGACAAGGTCTTGTCAAGACACGATTGTGCGGTGTAGCATACGTTTAATTATTTAAAACCTTTACTTCCGTTTTTGATCCCAGGGTATATATTGGCCAGGCAAGTTTACTAACATACAGATTTTTTTGTTAATAAATCAAAAACAAAGTAATTAAATTGATCAAACCTCTCCTAATTGCTAACATGAAAAGTATGGCTGTGGGTTATAGGTGGGAGAATCAAGACTCTAGTGTCAATTTGTAATTTTGTGGCTAAATTAAAGGATTGACTAATGTTAAGTATGAGTGTGAGTGAAAAGTTGTGTTGCTGCAAAGTAGTGTGAAAAACATCTTAATAACCGAGAGCGAGGTCTGTCCAGGAGAATAATTTGCCTGAGGTCTTTCACTGTACAGACCGAGCGAAGGGAGGTTTCTACGAAAGACCGAGGGCAAAATATTCTCCAGACAGACCAAGCAAACAAGGTTATTAAAATCTTATTAAATGGCTCATTAGTTTGATTAAAAAGCATTTAATTCCTGTAAAAATGTGCTTTACAATGTTCATTTAACTTCAATTTTCGCATCGTCAACAAACTTGACAACTTTCTCCATTTGCTGAAAGTTTTCATTCACTGCTTTACCTTTCTGGTTATTATTTTCAGTTGACGTCTCTTGTAGAACTTTTCTTGGGTCAATCTTCAATAGTTGTAGTTTCGAGGGGATAATGAAATTCACCGGACATTGTTTTGACGTTTGAAGTCCGTAACTCAAAAAAGTCTGTACGGTAGCTTATTGACCTAAGTTAAAATCAGAAAGCTGGAAATTTGGTTATTGACCGAAAATCAAAGTTACCATTTAATAAATAATGTTGTTAAACAATAATCCCCTTAAGTGGAGGTGACTAGTGGTTGATAATTACCAAGACACAAAGCGGAGTGATAAATATAGTTATCATTAGGCACCAGCATTGAGGGGGATAATTGTTTTAGTATACACCAAATTAATAAAATGAATTAAAGTGAGAGCTGTTAATGTGGAGTTTGAACCAAATTGATTTATTTGAAATTTTCACATACAAGTAAGAAAAGCACTTGCCCACCATCATTGTTGTACTTTTTCCTTGAAATTTCAGGGTAAACAATTTCTTATCCTACCTGTGAAAACTGACATCCCAAATTTTAGCCCCCTTTTTGTGTTTAAGGGATGTTTAAATCATTTATTTCATGTATTTTCTCTTCAGAGCCCCTCAAATCAAGTCCCTTGTTTGACAGCTTTCTGAAAACATTAAATTGCTTAAGTTGTGCATTTACTGTTTCAAATAACTGCTTATCAGAGTGGGCAATTTGTTGTATGTTCTCAAAAGTCTCTTCAGAAATTTCTGTGAAAAAATATTTTTTTAGGAAAATAAACAATTCTTAAAATGCTTAATTAATAAAACACCCAAAGTATCAAGATTTTTAGATTTATTTTACACGGTTTACAATATTTAAAGTGTGTATGAAGTAAAAAATTTTATTACTTCAGTGGATAGACCTTGCTTATTGTTATTATTATTAAAAATTGTTTATGGATTCACAGCAGATTTTTAAAAACCGCCAATTTGTCGGAACTATACATGATGTCATCAGTTGCGAACTTTAAATGTCAATATCTCAAAACCATAAAAGATTTTGACAAAAGATTTTTACTGCTCATTCCATCCTCATATTTTAGTAAGGTCTATTCACTGAAGTAATAAAATTTTTCACTTCAAATGCACTTTACTGGTTTATAAAACAATCATGAAGTAAAATTACCATGGTAATACAAGATGTTAAATTGTTATCAGTTGATAGTTAAATTTTGCCAGTGCAAGAATTAGTTTGTAGTTTTCTGCACTAGTGAGTTTTGGTTATCATAATCAATCACAGCTAATATCAGTTGTTCTTGCCTCTTAGGTGGCCCCAATGGTCCAGTGTCACCATTTCATGATATTCCTCTTTATGCAAATTCTGAGGTACATATAAACAGTTACCCTTGAGTTCTGAGTAATTTTAACTACAGAGCAGAATAATGGTACAGAGTAGAAAAATCTTTGAAAACTTGATAACAGGGTTCCCAGCCCATCAGGGAAATCAGGGAAAATTATTTTATTTTTTTCTAGTCAGAGAAAAGTCAGAGTTCTAAGTTGAGAAAAATTGTCAAATCAGGGAAAAGTCAGGGAATTTTGATTGGCCTAAAACTCGAAAGTAGTCAGTCTGTTATATTTTGTTGCATATCAAAAGAACATGTCCATTGGATGACTGGCTATGGTGATAGTTTGGTGTAGCCTCTTAGACTGATGGTTGCAAGGGGAGAAGGGAGGCCATTATATGCCTTTGTAATAGTACTAATTATTTTTACATTACAGTGTTTTATACTGCAAATAGTTCACTGAAACAACACGGAAGACATATTGTGAATCTGGAAATGAGTTGATATAATTATTATCATGGAATTTTGAGACTTCATCAGGGAAAAATCATGGAATTTTGTTTTCTTGAAATTTTGGGAACCCTCTAATAGCACAAGGCAAAATAATGTTATAGAGAGGAAAACCGTTTTAAAAGAATGCAATAATGTTTCAAATGGTATCAGTATGGAAAGTCTAATAATTATTACTATTATTATACTACTATAATTTCAAAAAAGATGTCTTGCATATAGTATATACCCAAATATACAAGACTGTAAGCTGGTGAAAATAAAGTCATTTAGTTTGTTAGGAAATGGTAGACTGACACAACAAGAGTGGAAATGTCGAAAGTTTATAATCATACAGTTTTGAACTTGGCTGTACAGAATAGATTTTTTGCTCAAAGATAAATGCAAGGTGAATAATGGAGAATATTTTCCAAGTTAAGGAATAATATTTCAAAACCTTCACTGTAAGCTTAAATTGGCAAAGTACATTTAAGTCTAACTCTAAATGGAAAATACTGAAAAAATGATGTAAAGTTTAAAAAATATTTTCTATTGAATAATGCTAAATGAATCTATATCTTGGTTGATGACCAGCAGTGAAAACCTGTTTCTCCATACATGCTCCAATTCAACCAATATTCACTGGAAAAGCTCAATAACACCAGCGAACAGTTAGAACTGCAAATAAGTTATCTAAAAATGAGATGAGTTATTCAAGTACTTATTGGTGACATTTTTTCTGTTAGCATAACATTTTTGGCATTCAAAGAGAACAAACAATCTTATCACAAAAATTTACAAATGGAAGAATTGTAACTGCATTCATGAAGGGCCAGGTGAAGAGGTTTCTTTGCTGACAAATTTTTTGTCAATTTTGATGAACAAATTTATTTTTAGATAACTTTTTCTTCAACCTGAAAGTTGCTTGTATTGTCAAATATTTTTATGTGCTGTTCCAATTATCTGGCCAGTGTTTGAAAAAGACTGTTCAAAAATTTTTGAGGCAAGAGGAAAGATGAAATTTTTAACTGTGTATGATATAGATAATTTTATACTCGTCTGTTTATTCTCTCATATTAGAAAACAGTCTGTAACATGGTAGTTGAAATACCCAGATGGACAAGTGCAAAAATGGAGGTAAGCTTAGCTTTCTGTACAAGTTTTTTGTTGTGAGTAACTTGCAAGTGAAAGAGAAAGTTAGCGGTTCAGCTATTCCCTTGAACACAAGAAGGGCAACAAATTATTCACAGGTAGGTCATGAAAATTATTTTTACCCCAAAACTTCAAAAAACAGCACAACAAAGATGATTAGTGTGCACACTTTTTTCTTTATTTTTCTTTATTGCTTATAAAGTTTTTGATAATCTGTTTTAATTGGGTCTCCAACTCTCACATTAGCTTGTTCTTAGACTTGTCTACTGGTTTGGTGTATTAAACAGGGCATCTGATAGGGTGCGATAAAAAATCAGAAATTGTGTGATATTTTCAGGGTTGATTGTGCGATAAGAAAGGACTATTATGCGATAAGTTATGCAAATGATGCGATTTTTTTCTCAACTGTTTTAAGCCTGTTTTACTAGAATTCTGAGAGAGAAAACCACTTTTGTGCTTTTCTAATGACGATTTATTCATAAAGGAACATAAAAAAAAAACACTTAGGAGTGAATTAGCATTATAAAAATTTAATGTTCACATAATTATATGTTACCCTGCATGGGATTTCAGTGTATTTCTAAAAAGACGCTTTGCTGTCTTTTTACCATCTTTTCACTGTCTTTTTGTCGTCTTTTCACCGTCTTTTTAGTGTCTTTCTTTTGTTTAGTGTCTTTTGAAAACAAAGAGTACCGTCTTTTTATTACAAAGAACAAAGTGTCTTTACCGTCTTTTTGGTGTCTATGTGTTTGTATTCGGCTGTAATTGATTACCTATACGATCTGCAAAAGTTTGTTTTGTGTTTGGTTTGATACTACTGACAATAATGATTAAAGCTACAGTTGGAAACGAAACTACAAGTAAAATAAAATGTTGTGTGGATCACGACCTGATATCCGTGAACCGCTGTTTGAAAATTACTTTTTGTAGTTGTAACTTTGCGGTGATCACTAAACCAAGTGTAAACATGTAAAAGGCCTATCTAACCTTCACATTCATCGCCAAGTTTTGCTTTCAATGACAAAACAGCCATGAAACAACAATTAAGTTAGCACTCCTTGGGCAAAAACGATCGAGCTGAGGATATTTTCTTAAACTCTTTCGCAAATGGAGAAGCACAACTCTTAGCAAAAAGCTTTCAGTGAATGAACTTAAACAGAATGCATTTAGGACAAGGAAATCCGTTTTTTCCCTGTGGGAATAATTTGTAAAAAACTGTATGCACTTGCTTTCATCCGGCGGATCCTGGAGGTGTTTGTTTTCATTGAAGCCCATTGAAGGTAAAATTGCTTCGTTGCCTTTGAATTCAATCTTATTTTTGATCAGTTCGATTGCCTTGAAATCCGTTTTTACTTTTTAGGTGATAATGCCCTATTTCAATTTTATCAACTATGTGTCTTGTATAATGTTGACTGCAGTCTGTGATGGAAAACGGCGGTTCGAAATATTATCTCGTAAGTGTCTTGTCACGTGCTTTCCTATGCTCGGCAAGTGTTATTTTGATTTCGCAGAAAACACGAAGTTTGTGTTTCAATGAAGGCTGTAATATATTTTACAATTCGAGGTTTTTTCTTAATATAAACAACACTGAATAAGGAAAGAACCCGATTTGGAGCATGTAAAGTTTAAAAACAAGCAAGTTCGACAGCTTTCGTGGCAAAGCACTCATGCGGATAATTTCAAATTGAGACAGTTCTTACCGCACATGTATACATTTTCATAAACAAAAAGGAATTGCTTACAATATAGACCATTGTATAAATTAGGCGATTTTTTATGAATTGTGCAATCAGATGCGATTTGAGGTCAATTGTGCGAAATCGCACCATCGCGTAATATCAGAGGCCCTGACTAAAACATTAATCCTCCTCAGTGTCTGTGCCAAGCAATAGGAGTTTACCTCCACTTCAGGAGATGTTTATTTATTATGAATTATATTTTTTGATATCATTCTGTAGATTAACACAAAGGAACCTCTCAACCCAATCAAACAAGATGTCAAAAAAGGAAAGTTGAGACATGTCAACCATTGCTTTCCCTATCATGGCTATATCTGGAACTATGGTGCACTTCCACAGGTTAGGTGTCTTAAGTTTATAGTTGATATTGATTGCTCATTCTGTTTTGTCAAATTTACTCCTGTAGGAATCACGTTGAAATGTTACCCCATACACACATTAGTTCAATGTTTTCCCTCAATTTCGCCATTCAAACTCAAAACTTGAATGCCTTGTACATGATAAAATTTTTGTACATAATTTTATGCATTTTAACAAAGTCATGTGACATTATTTATTTAATAAATCCTGTCTTTCAAAATAGGTCTGATTGAATTCTCTCTGTTATGCAGTCAAACGTACATGACATGCACTGAGGAAATTATTAAATAAATGTTCTCTACTGCTGATCATTTGCCAGAGGACTACGACCAGAGGAGGAGGGCTGTGTGAAAAACTAGGGCACTTTTTTTTCTTAAAACAAACCTCCAGTCAGCAAATAATCTTTTTTAGTTTTTTTCTCTGTATTATTGAGCAATTTTTATCTAAAGTTAAAAGATTAGAAACTTTAGCCTGCTCCTGGAATCAAAGAATGTTAAGTACTGAATTATCTTAATTTTTTTTTGCCAGCCTGCATGCCCGAGAAAGTAAAAGGTGTTACTTGGTTTTTATTACGTACTGCATACAAGTATTCATGATTTAATTATAGTAATAATTTTCTACTTTAATTACCTTTTATTGTTTCATTGTGCCAGACATGGGAAGATCCTGGTGTTGTTGACGAGAACACCAAGTGCAAAGGAGATAACGACCCTGTTGATGCTTGTGACATAAGTACACTTGTAAGATCATTGTACAGTATAGAATTATAGGTTTACGTACAAGTATACGTCAAGTAAATAGGATTACTGCATGTCATAAAAAACTCGCTGGAGTTTATTTTAAAAGGACGCTTTTTGGTATTTGCTCTGGGATCTAAGGAACTGCATCGATATCCACACTAAATAAGATATTTTCGAATTGATTTTTGTCAATTAAATTTTATTGGTAAGATAACAAAAGTTATTATAGTTAATGATTATCCAATTGGCCATGAGGAGTATTACCATGTTATATAAGCAATAAAATTTTTTTTTTCATACTTTAAACAGCATGAGATAAACACCCAAGAGGTTTTGGGAGAATTCTCATAAAGTATTATTCATACATACATCAATCTCTTTAGTTCCCCCAACTCCTTTTGTGTTTAAATTTCAACAATGCAAACACAGAATAAAAGGTAATTTTTATTGCTTTAATGGCTGATTATAGTTGGTGGCCAGGCTTTTTTTCATGTGGCAAGCAACTGAAAATTGCGTCTCTTTCTTTTATTTACAATGGTAAAATTTTGAGATGATAATTTTGTGTTGGGTTGTGTAGGTGGCTAAGTGTGGTGAAGTGAAACAGGTTAAGATCCTTGGCATTCTTGCCATGGTTGACGAGGGAGAGACTGACTGGAAAGTTATTGTTATTGACGTGAATGACCCCATGGCTAAAGACCTCAATGGTATGTCTGGTTGTTTACTAGTTAATTGTTTTTCAGTGTTGGAACTACTGTACCATGCATTTATTAAAATGATTTTTGTAATTCTTTGGGTCTTGCAAGTTATATACAGTAATTATGGAAGGAAAGAAGGCATAGTAGCAGAGAGAACAATTATACTCAAATCAGGAACAGGTTTGACCATGTAGGGTAGATGAACTAGGTGTCAGGCTTTTGAAAAGATTAATTGCCATTTAACTATGAAAATTAATAGTAAGGAAACCTTAGTGATAAATTCACAGTGTTACACATGTAACAATGAAATTTTTCTTGGTTATGTTATAGACATTGATGATGTTGAAAAACACATGCCTGGTCTCTTGGATGTGAGTACTTATTGATAAATTTTTCAATAGAACTGAATTATGTATACAAATATGTGTTTTATCAAATGGTAGTCTGAATCTTGAATATAATTTTTATAGTTGAAGAAGAAATTATTGATTCACAAGTTGAAAGCTTGTTTCTGATGGGAGTTCTGATGGGAATCGAACCCGCAACCCTCTGATTACCGGTCAGAATGATGCTCTACCCACTGAGCTATACAGAGGCTGACTGGTAATCAGAGAGTTGTGGGTTCAATTCCCATCAGTGACTCAGAAATTTTTTTGAGCTTTCAACTTGTGAACCAATAATTTCTTCTTTAACTAAATATGTAGAACTTTTTATTACGATCTAAACTGATTACCAGAGGGCACTTTTGACTCTTGTTCTAAGTCTTTGTTGGAGCTTCTGGGATCTGTGTATGTAACAGAACTGATTTGGCTACTATAAGTGTTGTATGTTAATTATGTGTAGAGAGTAATTATTACACTCAGTATTTTATCTCAAACAACAGGCCACAGTCGACTGGTTTAAAATATACAAAGTTCCTGCCGGCAAACCATTCAATGAGTTTGCCTTCAATGGAGAGGCAAAAAACAAGGTGAGTGATCTAATTCCAATATACTTGTTCACTTTTTCTGTTTTTTTTTTAGATTTCAGTTTAAAACATTTGTTGGAGACCAATAACAGTCTGTAAAACAGGTAGCCTTAGAAGCTATACAGTGAACAGTATAGTTTCTAGAAACAAATATTTGAAACATCTCAACATGCTTGAGTTGTTGTCTTCACTATGAACTCCAGTTTTCTGAAAATCCCATGAATTTTTTGTGAATATCCCATGAAAAGCATTTTCATGGCCAATGAAAACAGAGAAATAAATTTTCATGGCTCTATTAGATAGGTCTTTGAGACCATGAATTCCCCATGAAAATTAAAATTTTTTTGCATGACCCATGAATTTGATAATGAAAAACTTTCATGGCCCATGACTTTCCCTCGAAAGATGAAAGCCATTAGTTTTCATTCATGGGTCATGGAATTCCTCACTTTGCTGTCTCAAAGTATTTCATGACCCAAGAAAGATAGTTACCAGTTCATCGTTTTGTGGTGTTTGGTTTTCTAATATATAATAATAATAATAATAATATAATATAATATAATACATGGGTGGAGGCAAAAGGAAAAGAAAGAAGGAGACAGTGTTGGAAACTTGCAATCCACCCGCTTGAGCTCCAAATACTACCAAAAGTTCAAAATTTTCTCAAAACTCATGTACATAATTTACATAAATGCAAAAGTATGACACACATAGCTTGTTTCTATAGTAATTTATATCATGCAGTACTTAGGAAATGGATTTGTCGATTCATTAGCTCTTCCAAACAGAACTTGGTGCAACTTGTTTCCCAGCTACTATAAGCAAGGTTCTCTTGTAAATAATCTACAGGTTTAGCAGGCATTTCTCACTAGTTTTTTTTATTTAGCTTGAGTGTGTATAAAATATAAAATGGTGTTAACCCTTTTGTTCCCACAAAGCCCGAAACAGCCTATCAAGAAATGTGTCAGTAGTCCCACACGGCCAAAATAATAGCTTTTTACGTGCACTCTGATTGGTTCCTGAAACAGTAAATTCAAAGGATATTTACTGTTTTGAGAAAGCTGTCAAAATGGCGACTTATTTCGCCACAACCTCGGAAGAGGAAGTTCACAAAATAAACGATTCAGCCATTCCTTTTATACACAAAAAAGGGCCACTGAATTAAATTTGGGATGTATGTATTCTAAAGTAGGATAAAGGTTGTTTTATCCCTCCACTTCAGGGGATAATTGTTTATTAAGATCTAGTTTTTGGAAAGCTTTAAATTATGGTATAATGTACATGTTAGAGCTTCTTAAACTGAAAGTGTTATTTTTCTTTTGCTTTCCTATAATTATGGACTAACCAAACTTTAACTGTGGCATAATTGGTTCACATAAAGCCTTTATTTAAGTTAAGTAAGGCAGCCTTAAAAACGTATACTGTAACTGAAGATACAAGATGATCAAACTGTTTCATTGTATCACTATATAGTCAAATTGCTGCCATGTTATACATTTTTAATTTTATATTTCTGTACACTGATAAATCAGTTTTTTTGCTTACTTTAAATTTCAACAGGAATTTGCCCAAAAAATTATTAATGAAACCCATGAACACTGGAAAAATCTACTGACAAAAAAAACTGAAAACAGAGGAGACATTGCATGGTATGTGTGTATATGTTTTACTATAAAGTAAGATACGTGTTATCCTCTTTATAACTAAGAGAGCAAAAGTACTTTGAGCTAATTTGATAACAGCGAGTGCATTTTTCTTAACTTAGGGCAAAGTTACTTACCTGTAAGGGCAGATTGGTCACTGGTATACTTCTGAACATTTCCGATCAAAGATTTCCTGAAAATTTTAAAAAGTCTCAAAAATGCCTTTGAAAGATTTTCTGAAGATTTTCAAAAATTTCTAAAGATTTCCCAGTGTTTTGAAACACCTTCGAATATTCTTCAATTTTTTTTAAAAAATCATAAAAATGTCTTTGAAATTATTTCAAACCTCTTTCGAAGATTTCAGAATGTTTTGAGAAATCGCACAAACTTTATCACATCTCCAGGAATTTTTGAAGAACTTGGGATAAAACGAGTTTGTTAAGTTATACAACGCTTTCTCATTGAATACCACAGAGAATTAAGAATTTTTCCTTCGATGTCATAAACATGTAATCACCTGGTTCCTCTTAAAATTTAGGATTAAAATCACTTGTGTTTTCAATTTTTCCCAAAAAGCCCTTGTTACAAACTGATTGTGGTTTGAGCAGTTTTGGAAAAAGTTGAAAACAGTCAAGAAACTATTCCTTATAAATTTTATTCGGCCCCTTGCGATTACCTGTGTATATAAATAAAGTAAAATTATTATTATTTATATTGTAATTGTTATTATTAATACTAAAGATTAAATGTTTTGCATCACAATTACTTTCAGCAAAAATGTTGAGGTGGAAGGTTCTCCGTACAAGATCTCCTCAGATGAGGCAAACTCAGTTCTCAGTAAGGTAGGTACAGTTTTGGTGTTCAGGTGTGTGGGCTGGGAAAGGGGAGAAGAATAAACCCCTTTGAGAAGGTACGATGGTTAGGATGGGTAAGGGATTAAAACATACACTCCTTTAGATGGGGAGGCGCAACTTTCGCTATGCGTTGCGGGGTATCTGTGGAACTCATCAAAGCTCAGAGCCATTGGAAATCTAATGCCTATGAAGGCTATTTAGATAATTATTCTTTTAAGGATAGGCTTAAAGCAGCCTCGATAATTGCAAAAAACATGGTTAAACATAGTCAGGTCAAGTTACAACTTTTGTTCCTAACACAATTTTGCAGGATTGGAGGGCCATTGCATGGTTTTTAATAAAGCCCAATTCATACCCCCAAAATTGTGTGGTATTTTAAATGTATATAAATTAAAATATAAACTCAAGGTGTATTAGAACCTGGGTATGGTGTTCGCATGCAAATGACTCGATTCTAAATAATTTTATTTATCAGGATTTTTTTGTGCTGAGATTTTTTTGCTTGTTTTGGTTTAGGCAGCTCCTTTGGGCAAGCCAGACAGTGTTTCAGATGAAGGTTGGTATATAAAATTAACTTAATTGGTATTCTACCTTATATAACTAAATTAAACTAAATAATTATCAAGAACCTTAGCTGTAACAGACATTTCTTATTCCCTTTTTTGTAATGATGTTCAATATAAATAGTAGAACTTTAGTTACAGTTTATTGTAGTTAAGCTTATTACCCAGAGAAACTGGCTTGAGATCATGGGGTAAAGTTTGCCAATTAAGAGCTATGTGCCTTTTACCTGAAGTTAGAAAACTTTAGTTTTTTTTTCATTACTAAAATATTTATTGTATTCCTATACAATAATGCAGGTAATAAGGTGATAATTTTAAAAGTAATTTATTGTATTGCAAGTGTTGTTAATAGTGCTTTATTTTTGGTAGAAAGCTATACCTTTGAAAAGCACCTAGATTAAACTCACAAAAGAACCTCTTTTTCTCCAGTTTTGGGTAAAAATAAGGAACAAACATGACATCAAAAACAACAAAAATTTACTAGTATTGTTGGTAATAATACTGATAATAATAATAATAATTATAATAAAATGATAATAATAATGATATTGATTATATTGATGATAATAACAACTGTAATTATAGTTTACTGATAGTAATAATGTAATACAATTAATAGTGAGTGAAAATAATTCATTCTTGATCTGTATAGCTTAGTGAAGACTAGTTTTTGCATCCTTTTCCCCTTTGTTTTGTTTTCCAGTGAGCAGGTGGCACTTTGTTACTAGACGGGGCAAATAGAGGAGTTGATGTCTGTAGCAGTGTGCACTGTTTGAACTGAGTAATGCCACTGCCCTTGTTTTCTTCGCAGCTATATTATTACTAATAATTTTTATATAAACTGTATATTGAATATTTGTCCTAACTTGCATACCCTCCTTCAAGACAGCTTTTAAATTTATCAGTGAATCCAATTGGAATTATTACAACCAAGCACAGAATGTTGTCTTATTAATAGGTACCAGTGGACATCACTGTTAATTTGAAAAGTTCGTTTAGAAAGATACTAATTAATGAACAAAGAAATTTGCATGTTACAGCCAACATATTTACCAACATTATTGAAATTGTCATGTGGTTCCAAATCACAAAGATGATTAGGTCGAAGTTACTGCTCAAGAATAAGAACAATGAAAGAACCCTAGCTCCTCCACAAGCAAATTTTTGGGCTTGTTAACTTTTTATTTTCCTCAAGCCCTAGTATAGTGTTTTCATGGTGTCCTTTTTAATTTTTTTTTTCACTTCAAGCTTTTCTTTTAAGTCTGAATTAACCAGTGTTAGTTAACGAGAAAGAAAGTGAAAAGAATGAAAGTAGTGTTGATTCTTTTCTGGCTTGCATTGGAATACCAGAAAGTAAGTTTTTAAAACCAGAAATCAATATAAAAAAAATCTTTTCCACTTTTTTTTCCCACAGTTGAGAGATGGCACTTCGTGAAGAGACAGCGAAAGGAATGAGCCTTGCCAGAACCTCACTGGACAACAGATTTCATGGTCATTTTTTAAACAAGCACAACCGTTACATTGTAATGAGATAACATAAATATATACAGCTCCAAAGTTTAGTCACTTTTTACCAACTTCTTGACAAAAATTGTCTTAACTGAAGTTAAATTCTACGAATTTGTGCATGGTTGTCAAAGAATATCATGCAAAAATAAACCAGCTGAAGTGAAGTTGTTGTCATTGTTACTTATTAGCTGGGGAGGGGGTTTACTCCCTATAGTGGAGCGGTAGTGGTAGGGAAGTCCTGTGTTAAACCAAGAGGGTTTAAAAACAGTAGTCGGTGCTTTAAGACTGCTTGCAGTCCCTTGTTTTGCGAGCATCTGTAATAATATATGAAAAGTCCTTCGGCAAACACCCAATTGCTTTCAAAGCGTGCCCCAGTTGACAACTCCCATGCATTCTTATGCAGTTTCCCCAAGGTAAATGCAAAACCTTGACGAAAAACTATTGCTTTTATAAACTAATATATGAAATAGGACTACCTGCTTGTCCAGTTTGAAAGAGAAAAACTCTGAGAACAGCAAAATGGACGAGGCCACATGCTGGCAGAGTTGGCTATTAGCTGCCAGACGTATTTTAGAGGTGAAATGAATACAAGAACATTCTGCATGCTTGTTGAAAATATTTGAAAAATGTTCTTGTAGGCCGTAGAAAAAAAAATTCTATTCCACAATTTTCAAAAGAATTTTATTTTAATACATACAGTAATTAAAAGTCAGAATGATTAAAATGTTTTTTACACATTATAGTGGTTGGGCACCCAAAATAACTACAAGAAAGCTAACCTAGTTGGGTGCCCGTTCTGTTTTTAACAAGTCATTGAATATCAGGAAAGTGGACAAAGTAAGAAATAGAAAATAAAAAAATAAGTTCCGAATTTCATGATAACAAAAAAAGAAAAGATTTGGTAAACAAAAATTTTAAGGAAACTTCAAAAAAATTCCAAGTATTATTAGTAACATATATTCATCAAGAAAACATTCTTCTTATAGGTTTTTGTGTGTGCCTAAAACTAAGACTGTTTAAAAATTTTAAACAGTTTCTGATATCATCAGTAGTGTGTCTCTAAAAACATTCTAAGTAGAAACTTTAGATTTACACTTTATCATATTTAGTCCAGAAAACTCTTTACAATATCTTCCTTTACTTTTCTTATGTTCCTTGATGTTTTTTTTGGTTGACAATTTTTGGAAACTATAGTTTTAACAATAAAAGAAAATTAACCCTCTAGAGGGGGTATTTGTGTCAACCATATCTCAAAAGTGAACATGGGCACTCCCCTTTTTTATTCCATTTTTTTAGTTTACATATAATGATTGACAAATAGCAAAAAATTCACAAAAATCTGAATGTAGGTTCTATTTCAATTGAATGCCAACCCTAATAAAGGCAAGAAAGGTTAATTTAGCGTGCTTTTTAATTGTTACTTGTTCTGCCAACCACAATAACTTGGTGTACTTTAGTTATTTTAATACCATTTTGGGAAATTCATCGAGTCAGTCAACTCGATCTGGCCAGTGTGCCAAACTTGTCCAACGTGTCTAATTCTGCCTGCGTTGCAAAACAGTCAGATCGTTAACAACCCCAACGAGCAAATGTTGTTACTATATTAACTAGATGAATCATCTTGAGTTCACAAATACACATTATTATTTATCTACTCTTGAGAAACTTTGACTTATAGTAACAGACATTGTTTTACCTTATTCTTTAACATCAATTTTATTGCAACTGATTTACTAGATACAGCATGTTTCCTTTAATGTAGTTATGTTAACTTCCTCTGTCTTACAAGAAAACCTATCCTGAATTAATGTTAGCATACATGTACATTTGTCTTTTTAGCTCCACTTTGTGGTTACATTCACAATTAATTTAAGCCCAGTAAACTGCTCCAAACATTCAAGAACTGAGTTGTAGGACTTCAGTCTCCAAAAATGCAACGAATTGTTCGGTTTAACACCTTATGCCACTCAACCGTTAAAGAACATGTAGAATCAAAAACAGCTGTTCTTTTGTTGAACACTAAGCAGAACAAATCTAACAATATCATATTCAACCAACAATCAGATGTGTGAATTGTGCCATCATTTGACATTGACTTTGAATATTTGCCAGTTGGTCCATCACAGTCATCTTCCTCAATACAGCCAACTCTCAGGATAACCTTTTCACAGCTAGACTTTGAAAGTCAACCAAAAAGTTAATGTAACAGCATCCATTTCTTTTGGTAATGACAAACCAAAGCCTGTGCCTGTGAAATCCACTCAAAAGGTGACAATGGTAAAAGAATACTGTATTTTGAAGGATGAAACTGGAACTGCAAACATTCACATCTGGGATGATTTTATTGACAAACTAGAAAATGAATCAACATGAATTTCAAAACCTTAGCATAAAGAACTTTCAACTTAGGTAGAACCCATCTGACAACAACACTAACAACCACCTTCAAGAATGCAGACAGGCAGTTAAAGTCATTGCAGGGGCCTCAGAGAACACAGAAAAAGAAGTAAACATAAAGGTGTTTAAGTTTGTAAACAAGCTAAGTGTGTTCATTGCTTGCCAAGCCTGCAAGAGAAAGATAACAGAAATCTCATCACAAATACATTAAATGCAAAAGCTGTGGTAAAGGACAATGTCACCTTGAATGCAACTGAGATGCCTCTGTTCAAGTACAAGTAGAAATTGAAAGGAAAGAAGTTTGGTTGACAGCGTTCACTGACACTATCAAATACTGTAGCTCTCTTTGGTGTCTTTAGAAGTTAGTCTGTTAGGTGATTCAGATACTATTGAAGAGCTTCTGATGGACCTTAAGGATATAAAGTTTACTTAATGCTAACTGCTGGGTGTTATAAATAAAGTTACTTCTGCTTATATTGATGATGTCTTTGTACAAGACAACTCTCTAGTGGCATAAACACTGTTAGAAGTAATATTTTTTAACACTGACCCAAAGACACTCAGATTGCATTGTGTTTTAGTATCAACCATAGAAACAATGCTAAAAGTTCAGTATTCTGTTATTTGATCAATTTGCAAAGAGAAGTATATTCAGTAACACAAAGGACATTGCAACTTGTGTTTTTATTGTTAATAATTTGTTTAAAAATGTTTTGTTTAAAACGGAGGAGCTCTCGGACCTCCTGTATGCCCCAGTTTTCCTATAACTTCATCAGCAGACAACAGTTCAGTTGTGTTGCATTTCATTATCAACCATAGAAATTTATTTTAGTTTGCTGAGATTTGATGATCAATTTGCAGTTTGAGTTTTTATAGTTTTAAAATAACTAGAAACTCTGAGGTCATTCTCCAGGAGGAATTCTTTTGCTTGGTTAGCTGTTATAAAAATCTTAAATGAAAATTTCTTGTTTAATAAAAGTTCTTTTAAAACCTACTTGTTGTAAATTGCATTACACTGTGAGTGTTGAAGTATTAAATACCATACAAAAAGAAAAAGCACGACAACTAAAATTATTTTAAATTAAAAGGTACATTAAAATAAAATGGGGTAACATTGCTTGTTGGCACTTTACCAATAGGTATAACTAGTCATACCAAAGCAATTAATTTACTTAATCCCAAATTTGCTTGAATTCTTTTTGCTGGGTTTACATTCAGCATCATCCTTGTTATTTCTTTCAAATGATCTGATAGATTATTTATCCCAGTTGTCATGCCAATCTTTAGTTCAGGGGCTTGAACAAGGGCTTCTCCCAGTGAGATCTGCTCACAATTGTATGGACTGAATACGAATGCCCCAAAGTGGGGATACTTCTCAACAACTTTACAACATCCTTCCAACATCCCAAAGAAGACACACCCGAGGGAGAAGATATCTGCCACTTTACAAAATGGAGCGCCTCTAATTACTTCCGGTGCTGCATACATTCTTGGGAAAACCTTCGATAGAGCACCCAAGCCAACTTGCCCTTTGTATTCCACCTCACTTAATGGTTTATTATAATCACTCAATTTAACGGTCTCTTCGTATTGAGTAATTTTCACTAATACATTTTCAGGTTTAAGGTCTCTGTGGACAATATTCACTCCATGCAAATAATTCAAACCATTTAACATACCTAACATCAGTTTAAGATGCTTTGAATCTGTTCTTTCCTTTAACATGAGGTCCTTTAATGTCCCACCATTACAATAATCCATTACGATTTCCCAAGTTGTGCGACGTTCTATATACTGAAAAGAGTATATATGAATAATGTTGTTGTGTGATAAGTTCTTCAGTATTTTGATTTCTTTGATCGCACTTTGCTTGTCTTCTATGTTTTTAATGGCGACTTAAAGACCATGATCGTGCGAGCCCACAATGGTACCTTCAAATACAACTCCAAATTTTCCACGACCTATTTCTTTTCCGTACTGAACTTCGTGAACAGAAGCACTTTGTCCTTGGGGTTGTAACTGATATGGTCGGTCGTTCTCATCATTTTCCGTTTGTTTCGCTCTTAGTGTGTGGGAACTATTCATTTTGAAGGCAACCAAGCAAGGAACTGTTTACTTACAATTTTGTCGGCTATATGCAGTTGTATAAAACAGAATAATCTTGTAAAAATGAGAAGCGATTTTCTTTAACCCTTTGGCTCCTGAACCGACCAATACGAAAAATATATTGTTTTTCCTGAACCGGCCAAAACCGGCCAGCCATAGCCTGTGAACAGGCTCTTCGACAAAACCAGTTGGGAAGGGGACTGGGGAGAGGGTAGGGGACAAGAAGAGCCTGTGGACATTCCTTTCAAGATACCAGATTCTGGTATCCGTCGCTGATTGGTTTGTTCACCGATCGATGACTGACATGACATGCTGTCTCACCGCCCGCTTCTTCACTTGTGAGTTACAGGATTCGGAGGGTTTGGATTCTGTATTTCAAAGATGTTTGCGTCTTTTGCAAAAGAAGAAACTGAAAGATGAGCAGAAGGAATGCACATCAGTTGTTTTAAAGAAACGTGATGTATTTGCGGTTCTTCTCACTGGTTTTAGGAGGAGCCTCATTTATCAACTGCTTCTTCGGACGTTTCATGGCAAGATTTACGGTTTTCCCGCTTGTTGCCTTAATGAAGGACCAGACCAAACATTAATTTGAAATCAGTTGGCATAAATGCATTGGCTATTGGGTTAAATGATGGTTATTTTAGAAATTTTTGAAAGGCAAGTAAAGTATATATCAAAATCACACTAACTTGTTTTGAACAATACTGCCCTTGATTTATTCACACAATACATAAAATTCAGCAGCTTTTTCCTGCTGGCTCCTTTTGTCTGGTAGAACTTAGAAACATTTTGTAGAACGACGATTTATTTGTTGTGTTGTTGCGTAGTTCCCCTAAATAATACTCGAGGTCTGTTTTCAAACTGACAACGGCTACTGCCTCAACGCCATTTACAGTTTCGTTCAGAAGTCGTACCATTAGTTTCTTCTCTCTAAGATAGGGCTTGCTGATCGAACTTTTCGTCTAATTTGTTCTGACATCAATTCGTAATGTAACGGAAGACTTCTAGAAACAAAAGCACAAAATAGTAGTTTGAAAATTAACATTTGACGCAACTACGGTATAAATTTTTGTAAAGTACAATACTTCATATGGCCAAACCTGCCTTCTTCTTACACACGATTTATGTGAAATCGAAGACCCAAGCTTTGTAGTAGGCGACTTCGACTGTAACCTTTTCCATTTGTTGTTTATCACTGACCAGTTTTAAATGATTTTATTAATAAAGCGTTGCCCTCTGAATAGCGTACGTATGACCGAGAGTATTTCTATATGTTTCTGTGAATTTCTCAAACCGACAGACGAAGAACTTAAAATCTGTCAAAGGTTTACTACAGAACCGGACAGATACATTTAGCATTTCGTAGCTTGTGATTGTCTCCGTCATGCCGCCAACAACCAAAACATTCCCACATGGAGTAAAAGGTCACGACCTGTCAAGTAACTATTTACTTTTTGTTGACAGTTTCTAATTTTTGAAAGGGGCGGCACAGTGTTTTGAAAGGAACGTCCACAGGCTCTTCTCACGCTCCCCTCTCCCCAGTCCTCTTCCCAACTAGTTTCGCCGAAGAGCCTGTTCATAGGCCAGGCCAGCCACAATTGTTCCAGCCACATGGCATGGGGCGCAAAACTTTCGACTCTCACCTCCCCCTTTAGTATAGAATTTGCTACTCATTTTTAAACATATATGCGCAGTTGATATTTCGGTTGTTTTATGCAAGAATAATGACACAGATCAATAGCCTTACTAGGTGGCAGGGTATTCTGCAGTTGCTCCAAACTTGGTCAAACCATTCATTTGAAAAACTGATTTACCGAAGACTCGATGCTTCGCCGTTTTGCGACGAGACTATCTAATCAGCGCGGGTCGCGGGTCGCGGGTATAGTGTCGTTTTCGGTCCGTGGCATTTTGTCAGTTCAAATCTTGTTTTTTCCGGAACATTTTTTTCTCTTTTTCCAACCAGCAGTTTTTCCTCTCTCTCTTCTTTCGGGCAAAAAAAATGACCAGACTGTGTTCATTTTTCTTTTTTTTTTTAGTACTGCAGAATCGAAATTTAAGTTAGTGAAGTGCATTTTATCCCTATCTTCTGGGTGTCGGTGTCACCTTCCTTCTGGAGATATTTGTTAATTATTTCCTTTTGCAACCTCTTTAGGTTCGGTCAGGTTCATTTTCATTTTATTTGTCTCCGTCTAGAAGATAATTCTAATAAAAATTAAACTACACCTATATGCCCGATCCATTATCTCTACGGGGTAGCAAGAAAAATGTTGATATAATTTATGCAGTTATGTCCAAGCCTTTTTTTAAAAAACGCTTGTAAGTTTTAACTTAAAAAGAGTGGGCCTGGGGTGAGTAAAATGCCCATATTTGACTAAGTCCGCCATTTTTCGAAAGCGCTTTTATCAACGACAAAATGTCGACTAATCCGCTTCAGGTCGCAGACGAACTTATCACAATTTTTTCAAGTGCAGACGACTTCGAAGTTCTCTCAAAAGTAAAAGAAAATCACCTCTTAGCTAGAAAGCTGCGAAAAGAGCAAGAGACAGAGGTAAAGGAGGCGATCGAAGGACTGACGAAAACGGTTGAGAGACAGAAATCTCAGTCAAACAAACTGGAAGATGTTGAAAACTTAAAGAATCTTAAAAGACTCGATTCTGAGAAGGGAGTTACATTGCAACAGATTGGAAAGCTAGAAAATGATCTCCAAGATTTGAAAAAAGTTATTTGTGAAAACGAAGAGGCAGTTTCCGAGATTGAACGGAAAAAGCTCGATGCCCAGAGAAAAAGTGAAGAAGTTCAAGCCAAAATTAAATACAACTTCAGTTTGTACACTAATATTTCACGCATTCGTTGGGATTACAATTGCGACGGAGATAAAATCAAAGGGTTTGTTGCAAGTCTCAACGACGTTAAGCCTTTTTGTCTGGATGGCAAACAGAACTCGAAGTACTTCACCGTCAACTATCTATGGGATTTGATAGAGTAGGTCATATATCACAGGATCAGAAAGCGAGCGTTTATCGAGCTACACTGTCGAGTATTTCACTAACTTTAATGAAATTTGAACACAGACTAATCGAAATTCTGAACATTCTTCAACCTGAATCATAAGACGTTTAAGCAAGTGGTTTATCGTATTTTGAAAAGGTATGTTTGACCAAAAGTTGACAAGAATACGGAATATGGTTACGGACGTGTATATATAATTTTTTTATGTTTTCTTTTGCATATTATTTCCTTAAATAATGTTTTGTATCAAAAACGTATAGAGAAACCAGCTAGAAGATTTAAGAAGAAAGATTTTGGCATTTTTTTACGGACGTGTATATATATATATGTTTTTTGTTTAATTATATAAAGTCCTGTATCAAAAACCAACACAGAAACCAGAAAAATCTTGGCATTTTTTTTGTTACTTAGCAGAAAGAAGAAACTGTCATGTGAAAACTTAAAACAAGAAAATAATGCTCAGGTGTAACTTGCATAAATCTTGTGATTTTATATTGTCTGGGGGGGTTGTGTATCTTGTAGGAGACAAGGGTGCCTTTAGGGTTTAAACCCAAGAATTTTATCCATCTGTGATACTATGTAAGTTTTCTTTTTCGTTTATGTGCGAGTCAAATCCAACCGCAAGCATTCCCCCCAGGCAAACCCTGGGCATTTATAGGAAGATCAGTTCTAGTGGGCCGGGTATTTGGCATTTAGCAGTGTCCTGGCCCTCCAGGCAATTGCAAACAACAAAAAACTTGCTTCGTGATACCGGCTCATCATTTCTGACGGTGCTCAGAAGTCAAGAGTTATTTTGGAATAAGAACATTTATCGCCCAAAAAGACCTACATATTAAACAAGAAAACCGATTGCTTTGTCTTTGTCCGGTGTTTGGAGCTAGTGTCTCATTTGGTGACCCTATCATTTGCCGTTAGACTATATGACTGTTCATTTTCGACTTATGATTATAAAGTATATAGGCACAGGTAGAAGGAACAAAGAACAACCTATAATAAATGTGAAAGGTTGGGTGGATAATAAAGCATGGTAGATGCACAATGTTCTGTTTAGTTTCTGTTGCAGCTGTTTTATCCAGTTCTGTTGAGCAAAAACAGTTATGTTTACTAAAAATTGACAACTAATATTTTTGTATATCGGTCTGATGGAATGGGGGACTGGGCATTTGACCACCATAGTAGGAATGCGGGGCAGAGCATTTGCCTACAAAAAATGCCCGCTGGGCCGGGCATTTGACCAATTTTTTCAAGTGCCTAGGGTTTGCCTGGGGGGATGCTTGCAGCTCAAATTGACTCGCATTTTACATATACAAACCAAATGATACACGTATAAAATTCACATTTATCTTGAAATCTAAAGATGAACAAACTAGAAAATATCATAGCTGCAATTTAAAGTTAACAGTGTTGCATTTTCTTGAGTATTAGTTAAGTTTAAAATGACCTATTTGGTAGCCCGAGAGACAGTGTCAATCCAGAGGGCTGCCATGTTAAATGTGTGAGCAAAAAAAAAGTCTTTCACTTGTGCATTCAAGTCTCATGGTGGCTTGCTTGACTGTCACTTTGTCTCTTCTCTTAAATATGGTACTTGGTACCTTTAATAATGATTCAATATAGGTTTGCAAATGACAACCCCACCCTTAAGGTCATTCCCCAGTTTTGCATTGCGCATATTAGAAATTTCAAATTGTTTACACATTTTTATCATACCCTAGTGACTGCATATAAGAAAAATTAGTGCAAAAAATAGTTTCTTTCATAATACATAGGACTTTCTGTTTAACTTGTTCCAGTCTCCCCTTGGAAATGGGGAAAAACTGCACAAACATGTTTTGCCAGTTTTTCTAGTTTCTCCTAAACAAGCATGGATACCCCAATTTTTTTCATCAATCAATCAAATTTCAACATGACTTTTTGACAGAAAAAATAGGGAAAATCTTTGTGTTGCAATGTGGAAAAATATGAAAAGCATAGGCGAGAGTACACTGTTTCTTTAGGTACAGTAACCATAGCAACTACAAAAGTGCATGAAAATTCCTTATCAAAAATGTTTTTGCTGAAAATCACAAGAAAACTATTCTCCTAAACCAAAAGAACTCTTTGTGTTATCTTTACTTCCATTAATAATGCTCCTCAATGTTATCATGAAACTAGTTTTAACTAACTTCAAGCTTACAATAAAAGAAAAATAGCTATTTGTGTCAATAGTATCTCAAAAGTTAACATGGGCATACCCCTTTTTTATTCCATTATTGCAGCTCACAACATATAATGATTGACAAATTGCAACAGTGTGACAAAAATCTCAGTGTAGGTTCTATTTCAATGGAATGAATTTAAAGGAGAATTTTGTTGCACAAATTTGTAGCTTGTTGCATCATGAACTATTCCAAAAGGCTTCTAACTTGGCAAACAAGAGTGAAAGAAGGCAAAAGGCAGTTAAGGTGTTGTTGATGGCCCCAATATGAAAAGTTTTCCAACTACTTTGTCGACCCCAGGAACATCTAGTGCATCAAAACAGATACAAATCGATCGAACAATTTCAGTGTAATTGCTTGTAAACTCGTTCCCAGTCTCAGACCCGCTGTTTTGCTCGCTTTATATTTAGGCCATAAAAAATCTCTGTAAAAATCATTCAGTGTTGGCTATTTCAAAAAGCTGACATAACATTTAAACTACAAATTTATGCAAGAAAAAATTACTTTATAAGGCTGGCATTTTAGAAGCTGGGTGTACCCCTGGCCTGGGTATTTAGAGGAACATTAATGCTATAACTCAGCTGCCAACCATTATCACATCACAGTCAGTCCTGGTTGAATATTATAAAACCAGTGTACTGGATTTTGATGTCACACCAACTTTGAAACTCTGTAACTTTTACACAACTTTATGAAGCACCATCAAATTTTCGCACTTTTCCTAAAATTTATTTTGGCAACGTATTGGTATGAGTGACTTAGAGTGAAGTTAATTGTGAATTACCATGGTAACATGATTTTGGTTGACAGGAGTTTTTCTTTTTTTTGTAGATTTTGATGTCAAAGATGACATCACCAATGTGTTTTTTACTCTATTTGTATTCCAATGATGTTGACTTTTTATACCGAAAGAAAGTTGAAATTTCATTCAGGAATAAAAAATACCAAAAAATCTTGCTTTTAAAAGCTACAATAATACCATGTTACTTTAAGCTTCTGACAACACTTTTAAATCTAGGATCAAATTAATAAAAAAAACAGCATTGATACAAGAACAATAAATACGTTACTGGAGTTAGCTCACAGGGAGCCCATGCGCTTTATCTGAATGAAGAGAAAATAAAGTTGACTGGTCACTAAATTCTTACTTGCCTGTGGAGTAGTGAGCTGAGCCTTGTTGCATATCCATTCCGACGGGCTCTAAACTACGGTGGCCCACAAGTGTCACGTCGATCACACGAACCCACGGCACAACACAACGAATTCTTGCGGCGGAAGTGGAAACTTCCGGAAGTTGGATTAGCGAAAACTTGTACCATAAAGCAGAGGGATGGTGAAAAATTAATCAGAATTTTTGTCCTGATTTTTTAATCATCTGAAAAGAACTTACTGATGGCAAGGTACTAGAGTTCCCGACGCAAATCAAATTTTGTTATCCCAAATCATTTATATCACTTGATATTATTATAATTAGCAATGTAGCTACTACAAGTTTTAGCTGCAACCCAATCAATGTTGCACATCATGCTAATTAATGCAACTCGAAACTCTGAAAGCTCAGTTCATCCTAACAAAATCTCATTTTGTGATTTTGTTTCAATCCACTCCGTAATAGGTCCACGACGTCTACAAATAACAATCATGTCTAATTTGTAGTTGAAGGGCTAAATAAAACTAATCTATTAGGATATCAGTTAGTACTTCGTCTATTCTCAATTTTTTTTATTTCGCAAACAGTGATGCCAAAGCACAGCCAATCCTCGTCTTAAAAAATCTGAAAACCTCAAGGTAACCTTACCTTTACCACAACAAGAACAAAACAACGCACCAACCAATACCTCGCTGCCACAAGTAGGGCACTAGAAGTTTCCACTTCCGCCGCAAGAATTCATTGTGTTGTGCCGTGGGTTCGGTGGTTGTGCCGTGGGTTCGTGTAATCGCCGTGACACTTGTGGGCCACCGTGCTAAACCTTTGCCTGCAACGGACCTTAAATCTTTGCCTGCCTTTCAATTCAAACTCAAAGTTTTGTTGTACCACGGGCAGATCTAACTACAAACAGCTCGTGTTTCAATTACGCCTCGTTTATTGAATTGAGATAATCAATTTTGTTTAAAATTTAATTTCACTGTTCGCTTGGCATAAATTAATTGAAACATGAGCCGTTTGTATTTCAAGGCTCCCTTATTTTGGCTTTATCTGCATGATACAATGAATTTGTGCGATGAAAAAGAATCTTAAACATTCCCTGTGGTTAGCTATACTCCAGTTCTATCTAACGCCAGAGTTTGATGACAATAGTATTCATATATAGATACAGAGTTCTTAAGGAGAGGGGGAGGGGCCTCAACCTTCCCCCAGTAACAGGAACTCATAAAAAGCCCAATCTGAATGTGGTTAAAATAATTCATTTTGGTTATAACCATGCTGGCCGAAGAATGATGACACACGTTTCTAAATGCTTCTGGTGTGAGGCATTCAGTCTGTAAAACACGTGCAAATGATATGGTTTGGGGTTTCATAATATCTGTCAAGTTGCTGTGCTATTTTTTACATCCGCTAAACTCGTAGGAAGTCAAAGAGTATCCGACACAAATGCTTTCATCAATATTTCGAATGTTAAAAAAAGAAAAACAATCTCTAAGTTAAACAAACTTCAACTGGAGGTAGCAATTATCCCGTGAAGAACAAACCGTAGATTGCTAAAAAAGACAAAATGAACAATAATCCGAATACATGATTTTTTTAAAAATTTACGTCGGTGTTTTAGTTTCGAACAAAAATGACAAAGGATTTATAAACGTTTGAATGGAGAATTCCGCCATTTCTAGCAATACTAGCCGGGGGTGGGTACTTCGGGGTCAAAGCGGTTGGGATGACCGTCAGAAAAGTCCCCAAAATACCCCTAAAAAATACGTCGTGGGATTTAAGGACAGTACGGCTCGGCCCGAGCCTAGAACGGAACAACACTCTATGAAGAGACAACACTCTATGAAGGACAACACTATGATTATTTCTAGGCTCGGATCGAACCATACTGTCCTTAAATCTCACGACCAAACTCCCAGCTGGCCCCGTACCTCAGTTGGTTAGAGCGACGTAGATCTGTTTCGTAGGTCGTGGGTTCGAATCCCACCGAGGTCAGAGATTTTTTCTCTTTCCTTGTGTGGGTTTAAGAGATTCCTTGTTAACGCTGTAGATCAGCGACACTTGGATTATATCCCGTTCCAGTGGTAAGGTAAGGCCTCACTCGAATTTATATGTTGTATTGACTTATATGCCACTGAAGGACAACACTCTATGATTTTAAGAACAATTTGAGGCTCAAATCACCAAAAAATAAAGAACAATGAGCTCGGCCAAATTTATTGTTTCTTATGAAAAAAGCGTGTATTCAAAGTGCGCCATTAGTAGTTTTATAGCTCTAAGGGCTTTTCCAGCACTTCTATTCGACTGTAAATGGATAAATGTGCTTACAGTACGTGACCATTTCAAGTCCCCGAAATAAGCTTTCAAAATAGTGCATTCAGTGCGAAAAAAATTTGTAAGATGGCGATTAATGACGTCACATGGTTTGAAACGGCTCCAAACTGCTCCATATTAGCGTTTTAGCGAAAGTTTTAATTTGTTGAGCCACAAGCCACGCAAACTTCGTCATAAATATTTGAGTGAGATTGATTTCCAACCTTTTTAAGCACGTGACATCTAACGAGCTTGAAAGGTTTCGCAGGTTTGGCGATAAAATATGCATTTTGCCTTCATAAATTTTCCCGACGAAATTTATTTTGAAAACCCGTAACAAGAATCTAAACGGAAACTATGCGAGTCAAACTTTTATTTTCTGAAATTTTAAAGTTTGAAGATTTCGCTTTATTAGTACTTTAATTATTAAACGGTGAAGATTTTCTCCGACATAAATATTTTATCATTTGTACGATTAATTACAAAAAACAGATGATTTTAAAGCTTTGCTAGAGTTTTCTGTCCAATAATCAACACAAACAGCACTTTGAATAACATTAAAAATGAAATCTGCAGCTGGCCCGTTAACAAAGAAGAGCACCAGGCAATTGTTTGTTCTCGACGACTGTTTTTTCATGAAAGGCATGAATGGCAATTAATTGATGCCATTGGAAAATGGCAATACTTTTAAAGTTTTCCACAACAAAACAGTTAATTTTTAGCTTTCCATGCCACCTAAAGCTGCAAAAAATTAGAAAATTTAAAACGTTTGTGTTTCGCGATATTTTACGACATCTTACAAAACATTTTTTTTCGAAAGCTTATAACTTATAATTTTACCAATGATATAACCCTCAAGATCTCTCTAGGCACCGTAGGGCATATGAGTCGACATGTCGAGTTATTTTAAAACTTATCTCCAGCTATTTGAAAAAATCTATAAAAACAAAAACTAGATTGATCATATTTTTTAAATATAGATGTGATTAAATGCGATGGACGGTTTTATCACTCTTAGAGGGTAACTTTAGTACTTGACTTGAAAGATACAAAGCCGGTTTCTCGAAGAACAAGTTGTCTTGGTAAACGGTATTTTTCAACAGCTGGTGATTGCTAGAAATGGCGGAATACTTCTTAATTCAAACACTCGTGTCTTCTTCCTCAGCTTTGTTTGAGACTAATTACCGACGTAAAAACGATTTATAGATTTTATAGACTTTAAATACTGTTCGTATGTAGTTGTTTTCTTAGCAGTCTATGTCATTTTTGTTCTTCATGTGACTACTAACCCACACAGGAACAAGTCTTCAACGAAAGAAATCTAAGGAGATTGTTTTCCTATTTTTAGGAATCCAAGAACCTCTAAGATACTTCTGATAAATTGAACTTGACTTCACACAAGTTAAGCACAAACCCGAGATGGATTTCAAAAATGACAGCAACTTGACTGGTTCCACGAAAGCCGTGCTCATAGTTGAACCATTTGGCGTGCAAATTTTCCGTCTGACAATTTCGTCACTGGTGGCTTTGTTTGGCATCACTGGCAACATCTTAGTATGTGGAGCTTTTGCGTGCAACAAATCTGTTCGTACGGCAAACAACTATCTCATTCTAAACCTGTCAATAGCCGATCTTGGTATTCTTCTCATCAGCTACCTAGTTTTCGTCATCCTTGATGTCGGTAGAAATAACTGGCCTCTGGGTAGTTTCGTCTGCACCAGAATTGTTCCGTTGCAGGAAGTGTTTCAAGGAGCGGCGTTCTGGACCGTTACCGCCATTGCAGGCATGCGTTACATCGGTCTGCGGTCTTGCTACAGAAAAACTGAAACACATCGACGTAAAGAAATACGTAAAGTGAAGTTTGTTATAGCTGCTATTTGGTTGATTGCATTTGTGACCTTGAGCCTGCCTTTATATTTTGTGGCAGTTTACATTGAGACGAAACGGGAGTGCAAAGTTACATGGCGTGGCAGAGAAACGATGAGAACTATCTACATGAACCAGCGTGTCGCGTTAACTTTTATAATCCCCCTCATTCTTACAGTGTTTACATATTGGAAAATATACCACAAAATAAAAGAGAGTACAAAATTAACCAAAGCAATGGCGACAGAGGGTCACATCTCGAAGGCTAACAAAGCGGGCGAGGCGTTGTTGATTCAAATGAAGAAGAACAAGCAAGCAATGGTCCTCCTCACTCCTCTGGTGTTTGTGTTTTTGGTGACGGCTCTCCCCTTTAACTTGATACGATTGGTTTTAACTTACTGGGGGTCCGTTTGGAGAGGCTGGCCGTACAGGACAATCGCGTTTAATGCCAGTATGTTCTTTCTTATATTACACGCTGCCATAAACCCGATTTTGTACTCAGTGCGCTACAAGAGTATAAAAAAGCCTTTGGTACCGAAGAGGAGCTAATTCAATCAACCAATGGCCAAGAACTAAGGGACAGACCAATTGGTCTCATGATGGGGGAGGGGGGGGGGAGGAGTGGAAGAATTTGGAAAAAAAATTGCAGGGCTACCTCAGACAGAACTGAAAAACTGCATACCGAAATCCTTTAATGAGAATGCATGGAAACGGGAAAAAAATGTTTCTTCTGAAGCTTGAGTGAAAAAAAAATTTCATAATAATCTGCATTCATCCACTCGGGTAATGCTCTTTTAAATTAAACTTGGTCAGAAATTAAACAACCTTACCTAGTAGGAATCTTGAAATGAGTAGAACAAGCTCGGTAGAAATTGATGTGAAAAAAATTTGGCAAAATATAAACATTGGAAGTTCCTTTGATACCAGTAGGGATGTTTAAAGGGGAACTGAACTCTAAAATCAACATTTTTTAAATGAAATCCTTCAAGGTGTTGAGAACATATCTAAAAGTTTTTTTTTCTTCTGTCGCGATGATTTTCCCGAAAAATTCTAGTGTGTGTGTGCGTGTTTCGGGTCGTTTTGGGTCATTGAGCGTGGGCGCTCGTCGACTTGTCAGCGGTAAACGAAGATAACGTGTGACGTAGTTATGGGGAGCGAGCGAGCGCTTGAACTGTTTTAGTTGTCATAAGCTCGCTTACACAGTCAAGAGTGAAAGTTACAACTTACGTTGTGTGCGATATCTCGCTCCAGTGAATGAATTTTTTCAGTCCGAGTCAACTCTTACCCATATCTGACTTCGTAGCCTCACTCTCTCTCTCTCTCTCTCTCTCTCTCTCTCTCTCTCTCTCTCTCTCTCTCTCTCTCTCTCTCTCTCTCTCTCTCTCCGCTTAAACCCTATTTCTGAGCCGCCGATACAATGCGGCAAGTAATGTGTTTTAAACTAGAATTTCTCGGAAAGTCTGCGCGATACGAGGATTTTTTTTTAAAGCTTGTTGATTTTAGGGTTTAGTTCCCCTAAGAACAAGGATAACATTGACTTATAAAAAAACTAGGTTATAAAGATTTTCATTCAATTAACTAATCGATCACTTTGACTTATATTGTCAAAAAAGCGTTTAACATTTCATGTTAGATAAGTTTAATGACTTTAATTAATAAATTGGCGAACCGCCAACGAACTCGGCGCCATCAAGTGATGTATACAAGTGACATCAACAAAAAAAACTTTCAATTTGAACAAAGTTGCCAAACCAGTTTTACAACAATTTGTGCGCACGTCTGCAATTTCCCGCCTTTTGTGGCGTTGTTTATTTAATGGATATGCGTGTCTACACTTTCTCCATTTGTTATTTGGTTATTTTCAGTTTATATCTCTCGTAGAATTCTTTAGAGTTGCAGTTGCGTTAGGGAAAAGGTCGAAACAACGGTACTTCCTAGGAACCCAATTTAGGGGGTGTGGTATCATGTCCCGCCACCCACCACCTTTTTTCAAAATTGCAGAATTTCTGGAGCAAATATCATGTTCAATAGAATAGATATTGATAAAGTGCTTGCACCAACGCCTTCTTTGTGGAGAGAGGAGTCCATAATACAATAACAACCAATACCCCTAAATCAGGTTTTGAGAAATTGAGCTCAGAAAATGTGGGGAGGGGTGGGGTAGTGGGTATGTGCCGCCACCCACCACCTCTCCCGACAAAATTGGGTTCCTTAAAAATACCATTGTTTTGACTTCTTCCCTTATTAAATAATTTTTAAAGGAAGGTAAAACGAATCAAACATTGTTTGAACTTTCGAACTCTGTAACTCCAAAAAAATCTTAAAGGTTAGTTATCATTGACTTTTAAAGTTCTTGTGACATGAAATATTTTCTTATGTCAGCGAATAGACCTTTCTTAATGAGGAAGAGCGAATGAAAAATTGTCAAAATCTGTTAAATGATTCTCGAGAAACAAGAGGCTTCTGGTAGCCTGCACTCGGGCCGTTACTTAATTCTTTGCAATAGAACAATTAATTTACAGAGCAAGCAACATCAAGTGAAGCCTTGTGCTTTTACATACAGCCCGCTAAGCATTGTGCAATGGCCACGCAAAACCGCATGCCGATTTTGCGAGCCCACGATACCAACGCGACACGACGAAAAAGAAGAACGGCCTTGAATTATTGACTCGATGCCTTACGGCCCGAGTAATTAGCATTGTTTTCAACTGATGACTTCAATAATTTTCAATTTTGCGAAATGTTCTGCAAATCTTTAACCTTTAGTCAAAAACTAGTAACTACTCTGCAGAATACCTCGAGATACACCATCAGCATTGGCTTAAATTTAATCAAAAGTTTTTGATTGGCAGCAGGTTTTAATTTTAAAAGTTCCGGTCAAACAACTGACGTCATCAGTTGTAATGAGTTGACATCTCGAGAACCATAAAGGATCTTGACAAAACATTTTAACCGCTATTCTTCATTTAGCAATGTCTATCTACTGAGTTGACAGCCTGCGCAGCGGCGGTTTTTTAGGAGGGGGAACAGGAAAACCGTGATTCCCCATGTTGGAAAGCGCGAAACAAGGAGAAACTGGGGAGAGTAGAAAATGAGAAAACGTTTTCCCTCCCCCTCCCTCTCGCCTTCTCGTTTTCTACTCTCCCCAGTTTCTCCTTGTTTCGCGCTTTCCAACATGGCGACATTATTTCAAAAATCACGGCTTTCCTGTTCCCCCTCCTAAATAACCGCCGCTACGCAGGCTACTGAGTTTACAAGATATTTCATGTTATACGCTCTTTAAGTTCCAATAATTGGAAGGCATGAAACTTAGTTGCCACATGATAAAAATCCGTGTTGAATTTTAAAGAACTTGGTGACAAAACGTTTACCTTCGTATGCTTGATCTGGTCTTGTTCTCGAGCAAACTGTTTCGATTCATCTGATTCTATTGAGTATTAACGCCAAGGTTTAGTCCGTATTACTAAAATGGTGAATGTATTAACGCCAAGGTAGTTAACGCTGTTTTTCAGTTTTAGAAAATTATTGCGATACATTCCTTCTTTATACAAAAGAACGTCAAATTTTAGGGCTGAGTCTGAGTTCTTAAACATTTTAAGTTTTAAGCCTCAAAAGCTTTTTCAAAATATACCTAAACACGAATACATAAAAAACCTTCGATCCTGAATGCAAGGCCACACCGACTCTCAATTCCACGGTTTGGCCAACACCTTTACGCATGCGCACAATCGTTTCACCTAAGCAACTACTAAGCAAGTGAACGAAGCAACCGTGGACAGCTGTTGAGAGCAGTGCGGCCTTGCATTCAGAAGGCTTTTCATAATAGCACGTGTGTAGTTGTTACTCCCTTTCCGTACAAACCAACCGGAATATAATTAAGCTCAATTGTGTTTTACTCAATTGGCCGCTACCATGGCCACCAAGAAAGAAATATAATACTTAAAGAATAAAAAAGATTTAAAACAAACTTGTACATGTACAATGTTGCATTAATGCACAATAGCCTAGAAAAATAAATTCCATAATCTTGTGTAGTACGTTCAAAATAAAGGTTTGGAGAAGATCTTACTTAAGCTTGTTACGACATCGGTGGGAAAGCAATTTAACAGAGAGGTTCAAAATGTGAACATTTTGCACGTGCAAACCGTGTTAACGAAAAAATTCTTTACATTTGTGGACGCTTTGGGATTTGATTTATGGAAATATTCACATTTGCGTGAATCGAAAGCGAGGCTTGGGGTGTTTGACGTAAACATACATAAATAGAGATTACTTCATGGTTGGTGAACGCGTACGATATATATTCACGAGTGTATAAATGTCGTACAAGTGAACCAACCATGAAGTAATTTTTTTACTATATTAGTACTGAGATATATTTGTTTATCATAAAGAATATTGACTTAGTCTTCGCTTAGAGCGACAGAGGCGTTCGGTTTGTTTCCTTTGCTTTCTGCTTGAGGTCTTTGTGCTTTGATTGTAGAGTCTTTCTTGCTCGTTCAAACTCTCTGTCCTTGAATATACTATAGCCATAATTTTGCCTTTTTAGGTGTCTTTCAAAGC
>JAOBAT010094737.1:0-16927 GCA_026413305.1 Hydrozoanthus tunicans | reverse complement strand
GAAAACTAATTAAATTTAATAAAACAATTATTCCATTCGCGCTTGTTGGATATGAGATGATTTATAGCCAACTCGGCCCTACGCGCCTTGCGGCTATTTACCATCTCATATCCAACGCGCGCTCTTAGAATAATTGTTAATTATTCATTTCTTTGGGGAACAAATCAGCGTACGCCAGAATCGCTATTCACGGCCTGCTTGGTTGATGCTTATTCAAAAAATATATAATTAGTCCTGCTTTAAATTCACGCTTTCAAACTCAAGCTCTTGTCGATCAACTGGACAGCGATTATTGCATCTGAAATAGAAGGAGCTTAATGTGGTTAACTGGTTTCCACTATGGAAACATTAAGAACAACATCATAACGTATCTACTTTGAACGCATGCACTGGTTTTTTCATAACCATGAGTGGCGGAAGCAAAAAGATACTGGAAGACACACTGCGGAACTGTAACAGTCAGTTATACAATCTGAGATTGCTTTTCAAGGGTGGTAAACATTGTTGTTAGCAAGAATTTACTGGGGGGGGGGGGGGAACAACCAAATTATTGTCACCGCCCATGATAACATATTGTTTTAGCCAACGTTCAGTCATACAAGTAAAACAGGGTCTCTCAAAGGACACCCCCTAGCATAATATTAATAAAATGGTTATGCATGGGCATTACGAAAAAAAACACATTCAGTAGTATAAAGATTTTATAGGCCAAATTGAAGTGCCTGGGTGTTTTATATCATTTACAAAGTTTGTAGTTCGTCATATTTTAGCAAAAACTGATAGACACATTATTTATTAATCTCTTAAAAGTTTATGGAATAATAATAATGAAAGTAATTCTTATTTATATCAAGCAAGTCGAATTTTCAACTACGCATTCTTTTTGTATATCAAAACGTTTATCTGATATATGTTAACTGATATATGCATATGAATTTAAAGTTCCATGCCACTAAACAAAGAATGCACGTTTTATTCTACAGAATGTCTTATCTCAAAACAAAGTTTTTAGACCATTATTTAGCAAAAATCACGAGAGTTACTAAAATCGATCTCACAAAGCAACAACGTTCCTGCAACATTCATACATGCGCTTCATTTAGGTTTGATCCTAGAATGGACAGGGTTCATGCCTTAAGAGTATGAGCTACAAATATGTGGTAAAAGATTCTAACTAAAGGTTTGGACGTACCAGAGACATAGCTAGAGAGGACCGGGGTTGCACACCTTCCCTCCGGAAGGAAAGGGGTTGCAGAGAGGTGCACTTTTTCTTCGTCTAGTTTAAACTTCTGTGTGCGTGTTTGCCATATTCCATGATTTTGAATACAAACGACTTTTTGTACTTGTTGATTTTTATAAACACATTAGAATAATAGTATTTATGTTTGCTGAGTCAGCAGCTTTTTTTATGAGATGAGATATTGCTTTAGTGTTAGAGAAATAGTGTCCTTGTTGCCTAAGCTCCATTTTTTACGATTGTGCTTTATTTTCAGTGAGCTTCTAGAGTAAACTTGTCCCACTGCATGTGTCATGATAAACGTAAAAAAATAGACAACCTTTGATATTTATCGAAAAATAGTAGTTATCAATGAATATTGACCAAGTATGTTATACTAACACAGGCCTATATGGACATGTTACTCACAATATTACAAAAGTTTTGCTCGGGTTATAGTTAATGCCTCCATTTTGAGAGGATTTTTATAATTGAGCTTTTTTCTCAAGTATTTTTACAGTCAGCTGCAAAAAACGTGTTAACTTAATATGCAAGCATGGAGTTAAATAAACCGGTGTTTGATCATCAAGAAACGTAACACTTTCTGACTACATACACATCCCAAAAATTATTATGAAATTGACAGAATAAGGGAAAAGGCCAAAACAATGGTACTTCCTAGGAACCCAATTTAGGGGGTGGGGTATCATGTGCCGCCACCCACCAACTTTTTTCAAAAATGCTGAATTTCAGGAGCAAATATCATGTTCAATAAAATAGATATTGATAAAGTGCTTGCACCAACGCCTTCATTGTGGGGAGAGGAGTCCATAATACTATAAAAGAAACCAATACCCCAAAATCAGGTTTTAAGAAATTGAGCTCTGAAAAAGTGGGGAGGGTGGAAGCTGTCACCCCTTCCCCCTCTAAATAGGGAAGGGAATGGCTTCAAACATGGAGGGTTTAAAATAACACCTGCTAAATGTTTTACAGTCAGTCGCATAAATCAATTGAAATAAAGTAACATAAAATAATTAGAATAAGGGCGGATGCATGCATGGGGGTGGTTTTTCCACCTACCCATACCCATCCCCTCTAAAAAGGGAAGGGAATGGCTCCAGAGGGAGAGAGCTTAACAAACATCTGTCATAAGTTCTTTCTGCCTTATGATAGCTACAGACCACAATTAAACTCTGTTTTACTCTTTGCTTGTAAAATCCACATTCGTGGTAACGAAGGATCCGTTCAGCTAGCTGAAAACAGGCAAATTCTTTTTCATTTCCATCTCTTTTAGTTGATTGTCTCTCCAAATGTGGAAACTAAACATGCTATATATTTTGAAACAGTGCGAGCAATAAGTTAGTTGTGCAACTCCGAAATTGAAATACTCCAATTTGAGAGAATAAATGAGGCGAATGTAACCAAACAGAAAGTGCTGTGGTATTAACTTCCTGGAGGATATAAACAAAACAGCTTTATAATTTGCGTCGACCCTCTTGTCTTCTTGTTTCAATAAGGGAAACATATATTAGGTATAGTTAACAAAACCGTAATTTATTCTGTGAATTTATTTTTCAATTTCAGTAGCAGGTCTCTAACAGATTTTTTCCAGCAGCTGTGATTTTTAAATATTTCAGTCTACTGAAGTCAGTGCTCTTAATCTTTAACAATTTACTCTGTGGATTGCACACATAAGTGACGCAACATTTAAAAGCACAACTAAAAATAATTAATAGTGTTGATTGAAAAATGGTAATTTCAAACAGAAGTATCATGGTTGACCGTATTTAATGCATAGCGGCTTCTTCTTGACATCAACCTTTTGTTATACTTGGCCCTGTTTGAAACAAAAACATAATACGAACCGCAAACGCAGTTTAGATAGGTAGCATGACCAAAACTTATAAGGAGCTACTTTCGGGGCAAGTTTTTAATTATACAGCGTATAATTTGAAGCAAAGTCTGATAAAAAAAAAGATCAAAACTGCAAATCATTTCTGTATTGCTTGCATGGTAAAGTTTTAAAACAATTTAGCTATCGAGCCCGGGGCTCAATTGTTTTGAAGTTGTTCTTAAATTTAGACCAACTTTCGTTTAACTAAAGACGAAAGTGCTCTGAACACTTCTAAAAGGAGATCTTACACAAGTGTTTAACAATGGTAATAATAATTGTAGTTTCGCTTTGAAGAATAATCTAACTTTAAGTCGACTGTTTTCTGTTTCAGTAATCGGTAGTATTTTACGAAATGACTACACGTTCCATCTTTCAATTAAAACAATTTAATGGGTATGCCTATGGGACAGAAACTAACCATTTCTAATTTTACAAGTTAAGAAATCAGATCATATCGATAACCAAATATGCCGGCGAAAACAACGT
This sequence comes from Hydrozoanthus tunicans, assembly GCA_026413305.1. NCBI lineage: Eukaryota > Metazoa > Cnidaria > Anthozoa > Zoantharia > Hydrozoanthidae > Hydrozoanthus > Hydrozoanthus tunicans. The sequence continues at coordinate 13,331 of JAOBAT010094737.1, read as the reverse complement.
ACTTCAAGGAGTCGTTTTCGATGGACTTGCTCCGGTTCGTTGGAAAATCCGACCCAATCATTCGAACGGCTTGCAAGTCGTTAGAAAAATAGGCCCATTCGTTCGAACGGCTTGCTCAGTCATTAAAAAATCTGACCCACTCGTTCGATCGGCATGTCAAGTCGTTAGAAATTCTGACCCACTCGTTCGAACGGCATGTCAAGTCGTTAGAAAAACAGACCCACTCGTTTGAATGGTATGTTAAGTCGTTTGTCACGACTTGCTCATTCGTAAGCTACCCGTTAGATAGTCGTTAGGAAAACCCGTTTAACGGAAAGTCGTTAATGCCCCTTTTCCCTCGGAAGGTAACAAATGTAAGAAGCTCAATAACCTCCAAGGGAACGATTGCTGAACATTTTATAAAGATTGTTGTTTTTGCTACATTTCTCGTAGCCTTAATCTAAAAATGTTTGAATGAATACGCTTTCTAACAGCCTTAAACTACAGAACTACTCATCTTCTTAGCGAGTCAGCAAGGCAGTCTCGACAGAACTTATGGCCACACTTAGTCTGTACGCAGTTCTTGAACGGCAAATCGCATATAAGACATAGAAACTTTCTTTTCACGGTGGAAACGAACTCGTAGTCGTAACCTCCTGGCAGAGAGGAATTTTCTTGTGCTTCCGCCATGTTGTTTAGTACAGAGTAAACTGTACACGCAGTCGGTTTAGCTCGGTCGCCGCTTATCCTTAACTAGCGGAAGCGCAGTCTCCCTTAACTCGCTGTTGTTCGATTATCAAGACTATTAGAACAACTTTTAAGCTGTAATGTACAAAGTGTCTTTGACAAAAAAGCACTTAGTTTCAAAACGTACCACTTCAATAAACACGAAGGTCTTTAAGTCTACTGTAGCTAGGCTTTAGACGGGGATTGATTTTATTACATACCAGGAATTAGTTTGGCAAAATGCAAACGACAGCGACCCAATCGTTTGTTTTCAGTTTCAAAAGAATGCATTCTCCAGTACTGAGATAAGCCCGACCGGAAATCAAGAAGCATCAAACAGAAAAAGGATTTTGTTAATGATTTGTCGGGTTTTTTTTTCTTTCTGCTTTTTCTTTATTATGTTATTCTGATTTTTTACAAGAGGTTTTTCAGCTGAAATTTTTACAGATAAATTCATAAATATTATGTTACAGCTGTAATGATTTTTTACAGATAAATTCATAAATATTATTTTTTAGCTGTATTGATTTACTATTGTAGATATTGAAGAACTCAACTAGGTAGTAATTGTTGCAAATTCCAGGAAATCTTACAGCAAAAATTTTACAACATATGTGTTCAAAAGCCCAGCAATCTGCTCTCTGTTTATGGCTGTGATAGCTTTGTTTGTCTAAGAAAAACAACAGAAACGTTTCAAATTTAAGTAAGTAGATGTTTATATAACTGTTCTGCGTGTGTATTGTGATCAATGAGGTAAACATAGACATGCAGACTCATGTGTTACTTTCTAAGTGGTCAGCGGACCTGATGCTGGATGTCCCCGGTTGAGGTTAGCGGTTTTTGTCGAGTGTCAACCGCCATGTGTTATTTAACTGAAAAAATTCTATATTTACTAGGTAATTGCTTGTTCATTTTCTCTACATTTTATTGAGCTTTATATCTTATTGTTTAAAATGCTACGGCCAGAAAGATTGGAAACTGATCCGAAAGACAGCTCAGCCTCGAAAGAATGGCTACGTTTGAAACAGACTTTCGATAATTTCCTATTGGTGCATATCTGTGTATTAAAGGCTCACTGTTTTTGCTAACTTTGTTTCGCTTTCAACTGTTTGGTTCATCAAGGACTGTGAAGAATATGATGAAACTGCATTCAGATTTGTTTCGCTTTCAATTGTATGGGTCATCAAGGACTGTGAAGAACATTCAGACATTACAAGCACTCTTCGTAAAAGCCAAGAAACGAAATTTTCGCACGTCATTACCTTGCCTCTTGTCGACAACAGGCAACTGAAACACTTTCAAGACGAAACTTGCAGGCGCTCAAGACTCTAAGTAAGGACAGTATTTTCAAGAGTGCAATGGCTTATCAGTATTGCGAGGAGAGTATAAGGGAATCATTTATTGCTGGACTATAATGTAACTTAATACGGCAGCTGTATCATCGCTAAATGTAACACTGACCAACGCTACATGTAATAAAATCTAACACTAAATGTAATACCAACGCTAAATGTAATAAAAATTAATACTAAATTTAATACAACTTGTCAACAGTAACTGTAATAACTTAACACTAAATGTAATAAAAGTGATCGACAATAAATGTAATAAGTTTAACGCTAAATGTAATAAACTCGCTCAGTCCAACTATATAAAACAGTATCTAGATATACCACTTCTATCACTAAACGATTGTGTAGGAGCCACGGACACACTTATCAAGTAATGACGTCGTAAATCACATTGCAAGAACCCAAAGAGCAGTCAGTTGGAATGATTACGTCACAAATCCCGTGATTATGAAACTTTCCAAAGTAATTGAGGTGCTTTTTCTGAGTGGTTTATTAACATTATGAAAATTTATTGTTTGAATCGCTAACCTCCCCCCCCAAAAAAAGAAGGAGGACGACAGAAATCTCTTGAGACACAAGAGTTCCATAAAACTAGTTTTAGGTTAGTTGTCAAAGAATGAAAAAAACGGCATAATTCCGGGCTCCCCGTTTGGTTATATTTAAATAAACCTCAGTCTAATATGGGTATACATACAGGGCCGGGAAGCTCATTTGTTACGGGTTTACGGTTCCTCTACCTGAAACAACTTGGTTACAAATTTATTTTGCAGAAAATAGCAGAGCGGGCCCATTTCAAAAGAAGAAACCGGGTATGATGATAGTCGTCTTAGCCTGAATAACTGATGTAAACCTGACTGTGTTCTATGTACTATTTACAGAAAACTGTGTTAAGTATATTATATTTTAAGAGGCTCTAACTGAGAAACCGGTACAGAACCTGGAAATGGGGGTCCAGCCGATTGACTTGATACTCGGTTTGCATGCGTGAGTCAATCAAGTAGCTCTGAATTATCTAGTTTTTTTTTCCTACTTTGATAACGGAACTGCTTAAACGCGCTCTGGTACAACGATGTTGCAAAAGAGATCAAAATTAACATGGATTTCAAAACACAATATCCATTCTTGTCTGTAAGGGGGTACCTTACTGAGATTTGCTTTGAGGGAAGTACTAAACAGTTTACGGCACTTCGCAAGGCATATAAATAAAGTCTCAAGTTTCTTTTCCTACTAGGCGTCTTCAGTAACAGCATCGCGGTAAAATAACAAGAAGGACGAAAAAACAGTTGTAAATAAAAAGACCCAGAAAAACACACGGTCAAGGACCAAGGCAGCAATTCTCCACTCTTCTCGCAACCTCTCTTCTTCTTGTCTTGCTTTCACGTCTTCGGCTAGCACGTTAATGCCTTCCAAAATTTTCTCTGTGCAGTGCGTCTGATCCATATCACTTCTATTGCGCCTGTTCCGAAAGACAGGCGTGTTCATCACACTCTGTGAGGCAGAGCAAGTACTTTCTATTTCCTCGTCTAGTTTCTGGTTATCACTTTCTGGATCTCTTGGCAATGTTTGGAGCTCATACTCTGTCCCAGCAAGACTCTCAACTGACTTACGCCTTTGGGGTTGAAGCGCAACCTTCATTTCAAGGTCCTCGTTTAGGTCCTTGAAACAGAAAACTCGAGCCATGTACCCAAGAACTATAACCCTAACCCATCTTGGCATCGGATGTGTTGTGGGATTCCGGTGGAAGAAGATCAGAATCACACATGTCGCGACCAATGAGAGAGCAGTGTCAAACATTGTTACAATGAAATATTGACCAAGCAAGGGAATACTGTCTGATGTCGATGGTAAGCTATCCGCCACAAGTAACAGGAAAACAGTCATCGCAAGAAGTACAGTAATACCCAGACCAACTTTCTCACCTGACTCCGGCGGCAAGAAAAACTTTATCAGAGTCAGTGTAGCAATCAATGCACATGGAACAATCAAGTTAAACACATAGTAAAGCGGTTTCCTCTTGATATTCAGTGTCAAGGTGACATCGTGAATAAGATCTGCGCAACACGGGTACTTGACTTTGTTAAGTTTGGCAGGCATCGAGAGCAAGTGCCACTCGCCGTTCGATACAAACATTGTGGTGTCCGCTGTGTCACTTGTAGATGACATGGTCAACTTGTTTGCTGCGTTGGTCCATGAACCAAACTTTAAGGGGCATTTCTGACGATCAAATGGAAAGTATTTCACGTTGATCTTACATGTACTAGTGAGCTGAGCCGGAGAAAGCCAGTGGTTCGATCCATCATGGTTGAGGATGACTTGAGTTTTGAATTTTTCGGTTCCACCAGCGTATCCATCTTCTGCACTATTATAAATGACAAAAAGAACTTTAGAGTATTAGACTACAAGATAGAATGGTTTATAGAAGGGGAACTATAAAGGGAATCACAAACAAACCTTTACCATTACCAGTTCTATTGCCTTTAGCAATACCATTGTTGTTGTTTTTCCTTAACTATTCAATCAATCATCCTTTACACAGCATTTACCCTCATCTCTACTATTACCATTTACAAAATAAATTCAATACCAAACACACTCTGATAGCCAAGGACCATTTTCTAAATCTGGATAGAAATCATGAATGACGTCATCAGTTGTTCTTATTTTACAAAGGCTGTAGAAGATACTTTTCTTGTTTCCATACTCTGTTTGAAACACTTGGGATTGTTCGGAGAACACTCAAATTTTTTCTAAATTTCTCGCTTTCAGCTCGTAATCCAAACCTTTTTTCGTGTTCTACAAACAACTCCACGTAATTCCAACAGAGATTGAAAACATGGAAAATGTCTTTTAAAGTTCATTTAGGTTACAGTTTACTTAAAATGGCTAGACCATCAAGGAACCAAACCCTAGCTAGTCGCACCAACACGTATTATGAAAAGTAAAGGAAGCAATCTGGTCCCTTATAAGGGCGTAAGCGTAGCAATGAAGATCATGGCGTCTTAAAATCTTTCAGGTATGTTGCACATGCGTCTAACGACTCTTGTCTTCATCTTTAATGGAAACAATAGCTTGTTAAAAAAATAATAAAGATCAACACGTTTTCAATCGCAACTTTTAGGATTTTAAAGCATGCATTGTTAGTTTCTCACATAAAGAAAAAGCATAAATTCAATGGATCTTATCGCACAGATGCAGTCAATGTTTTTTGCAAACTCATCCTATTACTGAAATACAAAACGTTCTTTTAACAGACGGAATACAAAGGTTACTCACTTGTTGTACAAGATAATGTCTGGTAGCCAGACACGGGTAGCATCGACGTTCACAGATTTAATGCCGCCATAGTCAGATGAATTCCAAGCCAGCAATGGATTCTCAAATTTCTGTTAAAAAGGGTACATTTTAGGTATCTTATAACGACTTCCTAATCCTTAAGTTTTGGGTTTGCTGTGGTTTCGTTGTTTGGTGGTGATTTAGGAAATTTCGTAATCTATTGAACGAAACAAAAAAAATTCATTTGGAACAATAAGTCCGAAGAATGGCATGCAGAAGAACATATACACAAATTTACCCTCCCGACCAAACACAATGACCAGGTTAATTTTTGAACACGAATTGATTTTACGTTAAGCAGGTACCAGAATTGGTTTGCGGCGCAGTAGTCGAGCGGTAAGCGTTTTCGACTCGTAGTTATAGGGTTGCGAGTTCGAATCCCAGTCAGACCACTGTGTTGTGTCCTTGAGCAAGACACTTTACCCGACTTTGTTCCAGTCGACTTAGCCGTATAAATGAGTACCAGTTCTGCTGGGAGCTAACCTGCGATGGATTAGTGTCCTGTCCAGGAGGAGTCAAAGACTCTCATCCGCTTAACACTACAGTAAACCTGAGATAACCGCTGGCCCTATGAGCCACTTAGGTTCGAGAAAGGATTTAGCTTTAGCTCGATATCAGAATATGTACAAAACAAAAAACTCACGTTAACAGAGCCAACTCCTCGTGATTCCCTGATGTACAATTGGTAAGGTCGAGCGACTCATTGGTACTTTCAATATTGGTTAGAAAGTTCCAGAATCCATTGCCATCCGACAGTTTAAAGAAATACAAAATGAATGCTTAACCAAGAAACCTCGTGTTTGAAGTTAAAGAGGTTCGTTAAAAACTACAAACAAGAAAGGTGATCGAAAAACACCTATGTTTCGATGTACCCTATTGTTTTCATTTCAGGATCTCCTGGAATCGCATTTAATATCTGCAATTCAATGACGCATGATCCGCCGAGAGCAAAATTCCTACCTTCCCGGCCCTCCTGGGTAATTTTCGGATGTATAAACCCCCATCCCGAGAGGAAAATTTAAATTGTTTGTTTATGTACTCGCATTTTGGACAATCCAAAGATCAAAGAAGTGAAAAAAGAATAATACGCAAATTTTAACACGTTAAAGTTGAAAAATTTTTCAAATCTCCCGCCCTTTGTTCAGTCAGCTATCGATTTGCCCAAATATGGACATTCGGAATAAGTTAGCAGAAAGAAGGTGAAAACCGTACTTAAGAAAATTGAAACGCAATTCTTTGATACGACTTAAATCAAAATCATCTTGAAAGTCATATTCATCCTCTGAAGAAGACTTTGATTTAAGTCAAAATATAAATGTTTTTCGATCATCTCTCTTAGTTGTAGTTTTTCCAACGAGTTTCGTTAAATTCAAACATGAAGTTCGGCTTGGTGTAACGTTCACTGTGTATTAGAAAAGTTCCAGAGACATTTTGAAGTAAAAAAGGGTGAGGCAACAGACCTTTTCGGACGTACGTTTAGCTTTGTTGGAATTGCAACGTAAATGGCGGCAAGTGTCTGAGGTTGTTAATTTACAGTAACTGGAGTTTACTGGTCTGGGGCGTTTTACAATTAGACTGCGTGTTAGCTGACAAAGCCAGCTGCCATATGTTTTACCATTTTCACGAGTGTGTTTGAACGTGTAAATGTGTATGTGTGTTTGTGCTTGTACACATATATGACACATAGAAATGTATCGAAATCTTTTCTCGAGCCTACATGGCTTATTTGGGCGGTGCTTATTTCCGCTCAAAATCTGAATTTCGACAGGGAGTAGTGCCCAGGATAGAAATGGTAATAGGAATAGACAATTAAAGTCGCATCCCACAAGTACAAGAGAGATTCTCTGGATTAGAAAAGGCAGTAAGAATAGAAAAGTAATGTCGCATCCCACAAGTGCGAGGGAAAACCCTCGTGGTAAGAACCTACCAAATGCCCAGGATAGAAATGGTAATAGGAATAGACAATTAAAGTCGCATCCCACAAGTACAAGAGAGATGCTCTGGATTAGAAAAGGGAGTAAGAATAGAAAAGTAATGTCGCATCCCACAAGTGCGAGGGAAAACCCTCGTGGTAAGAACCTACCAAATGGGACATGGTTTCAACTGATGAGGGCTCTTCAAACGAGCCGAAACTTGTTTTACTTACAAGGATTAGAAGCCCACCTGAGCGACACCATACTGAAAGAAGACGTTGGAAGAAAAGAACTCCCAAGAATAGGGATTGGACACTGTTTATTTCCGGTTTCCGTAAAAAGTTAAAAGTTTATGACTTCACCAGGACACCAGTCCATCATAATTTTGCTCAAGGCAAAGGCTGGTACTCATTTGTATAGCTGAGTCGGATGAAACAAATAGGTAAAGTGTCTTTATCAAGGACGCAATACAGCACTTGGTCTGATCAGGGCTCGAACTCGCAAACCTAGGGTTACGAGTCGAACACACTAGCCGTTTGAACACTTCGGCGATAGCTGTAGAAGTATATGAGTGGAGGTTCATTAATAACTATTACATTGTGTACATCGCAATTGTAACCTTGTTCAGATGACCGTGTTCATTAGAACAACAATTAAACTCTATATTTACCTGTCTTATCCACACACTGATAGTCAGCATCTGAGATTTACTGTTCTAAAAATTCAAGAGCAATAAAGAACCATCAGCCAAGTACAATGATGCTAGTAATACTAAGATTATTAATCAAAGGCTTTTTAGCTCAAGTTAAAAAGCCAGATATCTAGAACTTGGCTTTCCAAAATACACTTAGAAAAGCCAAAAAAAATGGACAGTTTATCTAAAACTTAGTTTCTCAAATAACTTTTTTAAAGAGTACTGTTTTATTTTTGCTTTAAATTCATTGAACTTAGTGATTAAGAGATAAATCAAAATCATCTGGGAGGCTGGTCAACAACTTCTGGCTTCTGATAAGGTAAACGCACGCTGACCAGCAGCCGTTCTACGGCCGGAGTGGTATACGAAGGCGGTCGCTTTTCCTAGCGTTTTGGTTATGCACATTTTTAAAAAAATTTAGACAAAGATATGGAGGTGCAAATCCATTTAAGCATTTAAATACATTCTGATAGGATAGTCTCTTCCTAAATGAGAAGGTAATCGATGACCTCGTTGCTATCATCCTTATCTTAAATTAAAGAATCAAATCTAGTTGCTATTGCGGACAGCAGGAACATTATGAAAATGGCTTTATGGTAAAGTTTTTCCATCAGAAGCTGAATTGCTGAAAGTTTACAATCTTGAGAAACTTGAGAATATGCTGCATAAATCAACAGACCCTGTTGATTAAATTTTATGTGAACAGTAAATGGCGTATCACAACGCCGGTTCCAAAACTTGTTTTGGCATAGATGAGTGTCCTTTTCTAACTATCAAGGGCTCTCAAGCTACTCGAACAGAGAGCGAGTGCTTTGCCGTTACTTACCACATTAACAATCGACACCAAACTCATCCCAAAATCCACATTTACGACGTCTTTTACGTTGAGTGCAGGCCTGGCTCCCCTGTTGTAGTCGTTGAACAGATCCCGCATTAGCCGTTGTTCATGCGTTAATTGTATTTCTTTTGCAGCTTTGAAAACAAAAAGTAGCATCTTTAATTTGTTGTTTCGTTCATTACCAAGGGAGTGGAAAGAGTAATACTTAAAAGTGAAGAAGTTGTCAAATGTGGTAACAGTTATTGTGAACAATATTGTCTTCGAGTTTCAACATATTTTCTTAGTAGCAAATATTAACAAAGAAAAAATTTGGATTGCAATCTTTAATGCAACGACAAAATGTCTGATAAAAGTGTAAAACTTGAGTGTTGGATCCTTTTACCATAGCACTCGTTCAGTCATTTCTAATCATATTTTAATCACGTAAGTTTTAAAACTCGGCAACCTGTTCAAATTAAGTTTAAACTTTATAACATTTTTACTCAAGAGTCACAGGAGATTAGATGAAACTATGAATCCTGGCTCGTTAGGAGAATAGTTACCTGTGGAGTCTTTCATTGCAGCATCTCCACCAGTGCTGAGCCAAGCGAGGATACATAGTAGAAAGACTAAGATCATGTCTTTATTCATCATTCTGTTGATGCCTAATGCCAATGGTGTTAAAGATTCAGTGAACGATAAAAGTAGTTTCTGGTTGTTGTAATGTCTTTCCTTAATCTTACTTGCGGTAAGCCCCTTACTTGGTCAAAACTAAGCGCTGTGAGTCCGTCTTCTGTACACACGTTACTGTTTCGGCGCGGAAATTGCCCGCTTACATAAGTTTCCGTTTTGGCGCGAAAGTTTCTCGTTTGTCAGTGGCTGGCTCCGCCTTCTGTGCACATGTTTCCGTTTTGGCGCGAAAGTTTTTCGTTTCTCAGTGTCTGTGTCCGCCTTCTGTACACATGTTTCCGTATTGGCGCAAACATTTCTCGCCTACTAGCGTAGGAAAGCATTTAATTGGTTCTTTTGTCAAAAACAAAACTTTTGAAAATATTTTTTTAAACCATAACGAACATGATAAACAATTAGTGCTATCGAATTCTTTTTGCTGAGAATATTTCTTTAACTTCAACAATCGGACGAGCTTAATGTTGAAGGAGATTTCTGCTTTCCTAGCTCAGAATCTTCGTCTTAGATTTGATCAATCAAACTGCTTTCAAAATTATTACCCTGTTCAACTTCACAACAAACACACTCTGCACAAAATCGTTCCAACTTCCTTTTAACCATTGCATTCATTGACGGTAGTCTCATTGAGGTACGGCCATGATCTTTGATAAAAACTATATCCGAAACCCTAACAGCATTATTTATAACGGGATATCGAAGATTTAGATCAAATAAACGCAAAACCGAAGCAAATACAAACTCGCAATGAGACAGAAATACCAAGTAGATTTATCCCTGACTTTAAAAACTTCTAGCTATCTTTAACTTTGCTTACAATACTTAACTGGTTGGAAGAAGGTACTTAACTGAGTTCCAGCTAACAGTGAAGAAATCAGATAAATATACATAGTGAACTGGCTGTCTCTAAAAGTGGTTACTCGAACACGCCGTAAATCTAGAACCGCTCGCCTGGTAACAAATTATTTGTGGAAAGTCAAACATAACAAATGATTGTGTTGTACACTCGACGATATTTACTGCATACTAAATTCCCTGCTCCAAACTCGAATCAAAATGACTTTTCCTTGGCTTTTTTGTTTGTTTTTTTAAACTTGATCAATGGGCTAAAGTAAGAGTAAAGTTAAGTGGTACATTTATAAAGCGCCCTTTCCATATTAATGCTCAAAGGCGCTTTACAGTGATCAGATTACCGCCAGCGGACCCGAAGCACATATAGGCGCAATTGGTAAGCCGCCTCAAAGCAGTCTATGTATGCTGGTACTCATTTACCGACCCCGGAAGGATGGAAAGTTGAGTGGCCTTTAGCGGGAAAGAAGGTCGCCCAAATATTCAACCCTCGACCAGGTGGGATATCGAACCGGGGACCTCAGGTTGGGAGATAGAGATCTTACCACTGCACCAGCCCCAACCCTTTCTTTAAGTTTACTTCTAACAACTATCATCATGTCGGTAGGCCTTGAGTTTCCAGTTGAAAAAACCGAGTTCTTAATAAACTTTTAATTAGAATTACTGCTTTTCTTTCAAAAACGCGAAAAATTAACTGCAGGCCTAGGCGAAGAGACCCTTAAATGTTTTCGCGGCCTCGCGTCTGAGCACAAAATTGTATAAGATTGATTCTCTTCAATTTTACTGCGCAACGAAAAATTTGGCTTCTTTTCCAGATTTATAAGTAAACACAAAAGACATAATACTGCAGAGCAGCTTGCAAAATAATTGTTCACACCTCAGTTGACAGAATAGTGATGGTCATTAAATAACAATTTGTAGAACTGTTTTTAGGCTTAATTTACGCTGTAATTTTCGTAATAAAAGTGCGACTTTTTGCAGTCGTTTATAAAATTGAAGCTACAAAAGTACAAGCACTGTAATCGAAGCTTTACATAAAGCCAAAGAAAAATAGCATACTTACACGATCTAGTCGATAGTCCACACACAAAACATCACCAACATTGTAATCAAAAACCACTGTCCAATTCAATTGAAGCGACAAAAACAAACTTTAAAGTTCTTCCAAATACAAAAGCTATCTGGTAGTCTGTATTCCAAATTACCTTCTCTTTTCGTGTGTTTAATGCAAATATGTTTGGCAGGTGACAGCCGACACGAACGCATGGTTGGTAAACGCGGAAACAAATAAACAGGTTGCTTAACCACTCATGTCAAATTAGGATCTTTCGTGTTTAAACACAACGCTTGCGCAAAACCGCATGTTGTGATTCTGCTGCCACGAAAGACACGAACTTAGAAAATCTGAATTTGTAAATTAGAAAGATGGCTCTGCTACCACCTTAAAAAACAGCTAAAGTTCGTTTCTACCTTCACTGATTAGTGTTATAGTTAGCACATATATGCCCGTTATTTTGATTTGCATGCTTTGGTAATTCAAAAACGGATGAGCTACCTAGTGTTTGTGCAAGTCGTCTTCGATATCTAATTCAACTTGTGATTTTAGGTGTTTTTTGTTCAAGAATTTTTAAGTTTTGGCTATAGAAAAAACACGCTTTTTTGAGCACCAGTAAGTTTGGCCGAGGCTCATTTTTCTTTACTTTTTTGGCGATTTGAGCCTCAAATTGTTCTTAATTTGTTCTTATTTCTTAGTGTGGTTTAAATCGAAAAAAGTCTAAGGTACTGCAATGCATGTATTTGCCAAAACGGATTGCTGGGCCGGGTGTATTCTTGATCCATTCACTAGTCCTCTGGTTCGATTTCCCGAGACAATTCAAGATTGGTTTCAATTTTTTTATTCAAACTCTTACCTTGGTCAAACTAAGTTACGATAGTTTACAATTTGAAGCAATGATAATGATTAAAAGAAAAACAAATTGCGAATCTTTTTTGTAAAGCTGAAAATATTGCCTAATCGAGCCCGGAGTCTCAGCTTGTCAGCTAAATTGTTCTTAAATTTTCGCCAATCTTAGCCTTGTTGTTCTTATAAAGTTGCTCTTGTAAAAAAAAGCGTGTACACTCTTTGATCAACTTGATGAGCACTCGATTTTATTTTGACGAAATACTACCAATGCTGCACATGCGCGCAAATGATTTGGAAACAGCCAGTAAAATGGTACTCAGACCTCAAGGGTCAGAAAGAACTAAAGCTTATGTTTAAGCCTGAGTGTTAGCCGCCTTGGATGGCTGTTTTGGCCTTGTTTGGCTACTTTGGCACGGCATAGCTGAAACAATCCTAGACTCCACAGAAACAGGGAATTAAGAATAATAGGAGGTAGCGAAATGCTTGTTGGATTCGAGTGAAGATGGAACACTAGTTTAAAATCTTTTCACTTAATTATAGTTTTGCCGATAAAACCCTCCCCACTTCCCAAACTAGCCTCCCATCCAACTCGATTTCCTCTTTTCTCTTTCTGTGTTACAATTACTCAAAAATAGTATCTATTTGATCAGAGAAAACAAGCTTGGAATAGAAATCATGAGAATAACACAAGAATGAATAAACTTCAAAATAATATAGCTTTACTCAACTTCGCTAAAAAATAACCATGGCTTGCGGTAATAAAATATATTCTTTTTTCTTTTCCGTTTACTCTTGTAACATTATTAGGCCACATGTAATCAAAGGTTGCTCTTGAACTAATAATCTCTGCTGGAATAATCATACGAGTTGTCTAAAGCTCCATTAATTTCCCTGAATGCTCTTCGGTTGAACAGCGGGCTTCGTGATAGATCTCCGTCCTTTGAGAAAACAAAGTGAAATAAGAACATTTTAGTCAAAAAGTTACACTAATAATAGTAATAATAATAATAATAATAATAATAATAATAATAATAATAACAATGATAATGATATCATAATAATAATCATTTATTCCGCA
>JAOBAT010094726.1:3950-16927 GCA_026413305.1 Hydrozoanthus tunicans | reverse complement strand
AAGTCTATTGTCAGCTCTTTGCATTTGTCCACATTTAGTTGGAGCTTGTTGTAGCGTGACCAGAGTGCTACCGTATCCACAGCTTCTTGGATGCTACTTTCACCGTCCTTGGGGATCACTTCGGCCAGAGTAGTGTCATCGACGTATTTCTACATCCGTACGTTAGAGGGACTGAGATCATTAATCATTAATATATCCTTAACCCTTAGCCTTGGGTTTAAAAGTTATTAGCTATGTTTAATCAACAGCAAAACACCCAGGGTGCAGGAAATCAAATAAAGGGTTGAGTTTTTATGCTGCGTTAACTCGTCCACCCTTACAAAGACTGCTTTGAGCTGTAACTTTGGAACTGACAAGTTTTTTTTAAGTGGAATATCTAAACAGTATCTTAAAACAACCACAATTCCTTTCCTCAGGGAAGAAATTACTGCTTGAAATTTGGCTTGAGCCACGGCTAAAGTTAACCATTTTTCGGACAACCAAGCCCTATAGATAAACACAAGCCTTGCTTCTTCGAGCATACCTCAAGAAGATGAAGGCGAATCCTGAAAAGATCGCTGTTGTTTATTGTAGCAATCTCTGCAGCAGCTCGGTGGATATCTGGAAAAGCAAACGTGTTTACATCCAGTGAAGTTAGGTTACAGACATAAAGCAGATAGTGGCTCTTAAATATATGAAAAATTTTAAATTTATTCCTTTTGATCAAAATGTTCCCGTGCACAAAAATAACACCCAAATCGAACTTGTTCAACAGTGATTCGGCCTTGTTTTACGTGAAATACAACTAAATTGGGTTTAAATTAAAGTTTTACAGCCTTAGCCAAAAAACTTCAGTTCAAGCTTTTGAAAGTGAAGTTTCGTCTTGCTGGTACTGAAGAGAAGAATAGCATGTTGTTCGTTCTAACTTTTGAATAGCATTTGAAACCATTCGTCTGCTCATCTCGAAGAGTAGAAATCGTTGGTGTTTTCAAATGTACTTTTTACACAAACGCAAACCTGCAGCACTAGTATTAGCCACGAGATCTCGAGCGCCATACATCTCGTACAGTTGACAAATAAGTTTGGCCGGCCGACTGACAAGGGCCACAGCAGACGGTTCAGCAATGGCGTACTTATGGAGCACGTGTTCTGTTGTCACGGCCCGGGACAGCTTCAACAAGCGCGAATGAGAAGCGTCGGCTTTTTCAGCTTCCTGTCAAAGATGCAAAGCAATGGAAAGTGTTAGTAAGAATCACCTCGTCCCTGCCCTGCCATCGCTCCGATTGCCTGGTGCCCAGATCACAGTTGATGGGAACCTTAGAAACGGGGACGCTGAATTCAACGACAAAGCTTCCTGAAATCGGGCTGCTCTGATTACGGAAAACTTAAATGTCTTGGTGGTAGCTTTGCGCAAAGCATTCAAACAAAGCAAAAGCCAGGAAAATCCATCTTTACCTAAAATACAGAATCGTTGAAATTTCGGTCGTTTGGAGAGACGTTCGTGCTGCTAGTTGCATTTAAATATGAAGATATTTGTGTTCAGGTTTTCAGCGTTTCATTTTCCTTCAAGGTTTGTTTTACATTGCGTTTTCGCAAATGAAAAACATATCAATACATAGTGTTGTGCGCATGCCCACTGTTTTTCGATGAAACAGAAAGTTTTTACTGTCACTACAGTAGCTCAGTTTTAGTTTTTCCCAAACTCTGTAATGGCTCATAGGGCCAGCGCTTATCTCCGGTTTCTGTAGTATTAAGCGGACGAGAGTCTTTGACTCCCCCAGGACTGTACACTAATCCCTCTGCAGAACTGGTACTCATTTACACAGCTGAGTCGACTAGAACAAAGATACTTGTTCAAGGACACAACACAGTGGTCTGGCCGGGGCTCGAACTGGCGACCCTAGGATTACGAGTCGACCATGCTAACCGCTCGGCCACTGCGTCGCCGACGCTCAAGGTGAACCCTGTTGGCGTATTACAACTGCTTACATCTGACTTGCAATTGGTTTTCCAGTCTACCGCGAGATCGACGCTTGTTTGCAGAACGGTAATCTTTTCTTCCCCTGCAGTGAAAGTAATAACTGTTAACAGGCTGCACTATTAGAAAATGGCCTGATGAAGTACTTAAAACTATATCCATAGTCAATATCATCAACATGACCATCATCATATCTTTTTTACCATCACTTTCATCATCTTTACTGTTATCACAACCATCAACTTTAAGCCAAATCACTTCCCGAGCCAAGTGGTCCATCGGGTAGGCGCTTAAGTCTGAACTCTGTAATGTTACGTTAAGTAGATGGGAGTCTTTGACTCCCCCTGGACAGGACACCATCCATCGTAGGTTAGCTCCCAGCAGAACTGGTACTCATTTACACAGCTGAGTCGATTGGAACAAGTCAGATAAACTTAAAGTGTTTTGTTGAAGGGCATAACACAATGATCTGACCGCGGCTCGAGCTCGCGACGTTAGAGTTACCAGGCGAACACGCAAACCGCTTAACAACCATGCCGCCGACAACCATTGCCATTACCAGCGTAAATCATCGTTTTATGCGAAAAACTTCAAGTAAACACTTAAAAATTACAAGTATAAATACAATATCAGTTGAGAAGAACAAAAGCAGTGGCAAGTGCAACCATAATTATCCAGGGTTAGTAGCCTGTAAAATGAAACAAGGCAATGTCAACTGATGTCAGACGACACCTTGTAATCATTAACGTAGTGCCTGATATTTAGTTATTTATCGATTTAAGTTTACTTTAGTTAAATGACCATCAAGATTGGAAGCATTGTCTTCTCAACACCTAAGCTCTTTCAAACAGAGTTCCTCTAATAATGACAAGCGGTGTTTATCCAGTAATTGATCTTATAAAAAAAACCTACAACTTATTTACTATTTCATTGAACTTAACAAGATCGAGACGATGACAAATTACAAAATGACTGGAAATGAGCAATAACCCAGATTTCGCCACTCTAAAGCATCAACAGAGAACCCCATAACTCCAAACAAAGGAAAGACCCTTTTTTTCGTGGAAAGGAAATATTATCTTTCCTTTAAGTAGGTTTGTTGGGTTCTTTTTTGTTGATGCTGTGGAGTGGCGAAATTTGGATTTTTCCTCATTTCCGGAGGCTGGACCTCACTCACATCTGTATGTTGTAAGATATGGCAGTTGGGCTTCTGGCTGTATACGTTATAGTTACGGTAGCTTTTATTTCTATTGCAACAATACCCAAACAGCATAAAAGGAGTCTTACCCAGGGGTAGCTGTTGTGCGATCCAACTTGCAGCCGCTGTAGCCATTTCTTTGCTCTTGATGGCGTACAGGATAGTCTTAGCTTTCTCAAACTCAAAAGTTAACACTTTTTCGTGCCCAGCCTTTTCTTCCTCTGACTGTCTTCTAGCCGACACGGGAGCACCTTGTGTTGGTCCAGCCGATGACTCGAACATGTTCTTGATCGCAGTCATGTAAAGCTTGTCGCTAGACAACTGGAAATCAAGTCAGTAAAAGAGTGAACAACAAAATTACATTGGGCTGAGAATTAAGGGTTGTAAAGATGCAACTCAATTTCTTTAATTTTTTTTTACTTATCTGAGCGCTGGTGCAACTCAAAGGCCAAACAAGCACTGAAGTTCAAAAGCAATAAAATTTTTACCTTCAGGAGTTTGGCGACTCCCAGCAACTTTGGCACTGTCTCGTCAGTGAGCTCTGGAGCTAAATGGCAAAAAATGTGTTAATTTCCGCACAGAAGGCTTTAATCTTACACTAGGAAACGACTTCTTCACAACCTTACTCTTTCATGGTTTTCAAGGTAAAACAACACTCATAAAGAAAGTGTTTCTGGACTATTTGTAGCAACACACAAACATCGTGTTTTAAGAAGAACTGGAATACTGTATTCCAACTGACACTTTTTGGACCATCTGAGAGTCGTACTGAGAGGGACGGCGACCCAAACAGGTAAGGAACGTACGTTTTGTTCTATCCTCCTTTCTTCAATCACTTTCTTAATCTTTCCAAAACACCATCAGACCCCTGTTGAGGGCTTTGAGCTTTTTTATTATCTTCTCGAGCGAATGTAAAACAAAAGTTCAGAACGTCTGCAGAATAAAATGAGGCGTATTCATCCTACTTTGCCTGCGACGCAAGCCGGCCTAAACTCTGAACAGTAAAAGGGAAAACACCAACGAAGAATTGAGAGCAGTAGTGTAATAGTGTACGAGCAGTATACCAACCTATTATTTTCCAAGGGTCGCCATAAGCTAGGGCGTGGTAAGGCAGTCGGGTTCTCGACAGGGGAGAAAGAACAATGGTATCTTTCTCCACACCAATCTGTTGATGACATAGACGAAAATAGTAAAGCTTCTGCTATTTCTTTAAATTACTAAAAGCTAAATTAATGAAGATGAACATACGGTTTGAAAACGCTCATAATGCAAGGAAATTAAATTATTATTTCGAATATCTAACTAGCAAAATATTAGAACACTTCAAGTACTATTTTTTTTTAAAGAAATATTGCCTAAATCCCGCTCGAAGATAAAAGTTGTTTCCCCACGCGTCCAGGGAATATCCTCTATATATCTTTGATAAAAAAAACAGGAAAACTGATTTACATGCTGTCGCTGTTGCCGAAAGCTTACCTTATCCTTCTCGGGTATTTCACCTTGAAAAGTGTAACTTTTTTCATAGGCTCCAGGAGGAGAGCGTCGGTCGTAGCGGATTAAGTATTCAACCAACTGGATACCCTGGTATGAAGAACGTGCAATAGATTTGTCAAAATTCTTTACAACTTCAAGGCTGTTCCATGGCAGATTTCAAAACACTAGACAATTTCTCTTAAAGACACCGAGAGTGATCCTGAGATGGGATCAGCTGTTCTGAAAAATGTTGGAAATATTGAACCATCTTTGACTAAATCTAGACTTTTTTTGCCAAAGCTTGTGTTTTTACGTCAAGAAAAAACCCTAAAGATTTAGAGTTCAATAACTTTTAATGACCCCGCGTCAGCCTATTACTTGATCAGAAAGAGAAACTTGTTCCTGCTAGATAATGCTTAAATTTTACGATGAAAAAAAATTCAATCATTTCCCAGTTTTGGTGACCTAGTAATTAAAGTCTTGTCATCCTTTTACTCGATCAGTACAAAAACGGTAGTTAAGTAGTTGATGTTTTAAATAATCTTGGGTTAACCAACGACGAACGTACCTTTTCAGCAGTGTAATCAGTCTCGGACAAGGTAGAAATGTGCTCCAAGATGAAGCGTATCCGTTCATAGTCATAAGGATCCACCTGAGAAAGAAATATCATATCACAAGATACCTTTGTTTAGGCGTTCATAAAGACGTTTGAACGCAAACGACAAAAAACTTCCAAAAACTCGTTTTCTAGTTTCAAAAGAACAACAAAGTTAATATGATTGTTTCCATTGGGGTATCTCAAAAGATTTTCTTTCCTATCATGAACAAACTGGGAACTTTTTTCAACTATAAGAAACGCCCTGGAAATTTAAATGTTTTTAAGCTTGCGTCTTATTATCCGTACTTTTTTCCTTACTCTGTGAATGCTGTTAGGAAACTCTCTATTGCGAGTCAAACGTAACGCATCAAACGCTTGTCGACTTCTTAAAGGGAAAAGATCTGGAGGACATCTATCTCGACTTTACCTAACTCAACCCAGGAAGGTTTGAGTCCGAAGGGAATGAAAAAATGTGTAATTTCCATACCAACTTGACTACCCGTATATAGGGAGTTTGCGAGACAAAAATGAACAAAATTATAATAAATACGTAACAAGATACCTGGGTCACAACTTGTAGTAACAGCGGACGTAAAGAATCAAGCACAGTAAAACTTTTGAAAACTTCTGTTAATTTGTCATACACTTCAGCAACCTCGTTTTGATTTTGCTGATCACGCGAAACCGGAGTTTCTGCATTTAGCAGCTGATACTCAATATACATCAGGAGAGCTCTGTCTTCATCGATTTTGAATGATCTGAAATCAAAGCAAGGCACTGAGTTAGATTGTGACTTTCAAAGGTTTCTAATTATAACTGGCTACGATATTCTTGAATCGACTTTGAGGATTATCCAGAATCTTTCTATGCGAATTCAAAGGTCTCTTCGTGTAGACTGTCGCCATGTTAATAAATTTAATCAGTCAAAGCCGCAGTGCCACCCTGCGACGCGTTCATCGACTTTGCTTCAATAGGTGATTGGTCCTGACAAGAGATTGGTTGATCAGTGCCTTTAGAGTGCGCCAATAAAAGATCTTTACAAAAACTAGATATAAATCTTGTTAACAACTACTTCTAATCAATACATGCGATTGACGATGGAAGATTCTTGTAGTCCCCTAACAATAAGGAGGGTGCCCTAAATAGTCCTTTTTGACAGGTTCTCTGGTAAGCAATGAACGGAGTCTGGATCTACGAACTCCATAAACGTTGGCGCAAGGGATACCTGATAGCCGCTAATACTACCTTGGGCTTCAAGCTTTTACTGAACGGCTTTTACTCGAGACCACTCGAAACTCAAGGTTTTATAATCATATATACCAAGATTAAGAACTTTACCTGCAGAACTCTGTAATGAGCCCCAGATCCACCTCAGGGTGCTTGATAAGCTCTGTTAGTAGCTTCGTTTTCTCTTGCGCATCGTAGTCGTACAATGAATCTTTCAGTGGAACCTGAGATGACGCACCAATAATTTTCGTAAAGTAGTTTAACCCAATACGAAATCAAGATGAGCAAGAAAGAACTCAGTAAACAAGACCCGAATCAACCACGGGTTAGTTGTAATTAAGAAATCCAGTCCTACCTTAACTTTTCTTAGTCTTATTCCCCAACTAGCGCTTGTGGCAATAGACTGGCATGACTCCAGTACCTCGAATTCGTCACATAGCAGCGCAAAGTCCACACCAACTTTTGAATAAGCCTACATTCACAGCAACAAAATCGATAAAAATGAAATGATCAATACTTCTTGACCATAAAATTCGTGGAGAAGATCCAAAAAGCATAATTCACACAAAAAACGAAATAGTACAACAAACAATTCGTCAACTTAACTTTCTGGGTTTAGAATAACAAAAAAATGATTGAAGGGCTATATCAATGGGTACAAATCCTGGAAAGGTGTCTCAGGTGATCAGTTGTGACGATTAGTATCGCGTGTTTTCACAATTAAAATTACTATAAGAAAACTACTAGAATTATGTAGATTCATCTATCCAGGTGTCAATATAGACATTAGAGGTTAAACTTTATATCTCTGGATATTAAAAACTTACAGGGTTACCACTGAAGAAGGCTGTAGTTACAGTCGAAAGCTTTACCCTGTAAGTTTTTATTATCCAGAGATATAAAGTTTAACCTCTAATGTCTATATAAGAAAACTACACGGTTTGGGCTACCCATCACCTGTGTTGTTTGAACACACACATATACAGAACTCTTTTTCATTCGTTTCACAATACCACAACAAAGTTTAACATTTGCCACGTTTCATAAACAGTTTATTATTAAGTTTTACAAAAGAAACATTCTCAAAAACTCGTTCACCAGTATCTTAGAGTGGCTTTGACCCAAGAACTGAATTCCAGAGCATTTCATTTTCTTTAAAGCCAGCTGCTTGGGAGTTGAACACACGTATGCCAGTCCCAGGTCATGATCAACTGCCCGAAAGTTGAAAACCTGCAATTAATAAAAACTTGAGTAGTAGAATTACTCAAACAGTTGGTCAGATAGACCAGAGAGTTTCAATGTTCCAATAAGGCAAAGTCTTGACATATGGCTCCCTGGATGGGAAGGGAGAGGTGAAGGGAGAACTTTTTCAATGCAGATCAACCCTTGGAGATTGCAATATCATTTGATCAGCCTGATCGAACACAATGACGGTTAAAACGTTTTCTTTGGGAAAAAAAAACATAGGAGACTAGCTAGTTACAAGCCTAATTCACTTGCTAGGTCAGTCGTGTTACTCGTTCCGAATCAAATGCAACACTAATTCGACTGCCATGAGGGCTGCAGTAAAGTTTTAGCAGACGTAGAGCAGAACTCTTTGAAGATTTCAAAACCTTCCCATCACGACCCTTGCGTTCGTAGTTTTGTAAAGCACAGTTCACACAAAGTAAAGGTAGTTCAACCCGCTAAGAGTCGGAAGCCGAAAAGTTTGGACAATGAGAACAAACCTACTACCATTTTTAAAATAATTGTTTACCTACTACACTCAGTTCTGCATGCGTTTATGATCAAATACACTTTACAAAGAAACAGCGAAGCAGCAGTAGAATAATAATATTAATAATAATAATTAGCATTTGTATAGCGCCTTTCCATAGGTACATGCTCAAAGCGCTTAACAATAGTTTACAGAGTCTGGTATTGAGGGTCTTAGACAGTCCGCTCTACACGGCTCACAACTATTTTCCTAAGAGTTGCCCTCAGTTAGTAGAAGAGACAGACCACAACACCGGGATCACTCTACTCTTTGTCGACAAGTGTTGTGGGTTCTTTTAAGTCCCTCGAAAGGAGATCGAGAGACTGGGCCTACGGTTTAACGTCCTTGTCCGAGAAGACGCGAAGGTCTAACCGTTTGCAGATGTTAGGGCAAAGGCAGCACCTTCTCCTCGGGTATTTTAAGACCCTGAGTGAAAGTCCGGCACCGGGAATCGAACCCGGGCCTCCCGCGCGAAAGACTGGCGCCTTACCAACTGGGCTAACCAGGCGGCGGTCAAGGGTCTTCGGCAGTATGCTACAACCAATCATATCAGATTTCTCTTACCATTTCAAAAATCCGTAATTGGCCTGTAAATTCTTTTAACTCAAGGAGTTTCCACCATTCTCAAGAAACACTGTATGATTCTAAAGTACATAGAGTGAGACCTAATACAAAGTATACCTTCATTAGAAGTGTGCCAATCAGTTCGTTTATTATCTGATGGCCCATCTCAAGAATCGTGGTCGCAGTCTTTTTCTCAAATACTTCATTCTCAGGAATATCCTACAGAACCCAAAATATTTGAAAGTTAACACCAGTTTTGACTTAAGATCGTTATTCGTAGTAACCTGTAGAGTTAAAAATATTTAAAGCTAGTTCCCGTTAATAAAGTTGATGGAATTATGTTCTACCAAATGTTTGTAGGTACAAATGTATTAGTTTTGGGTCCTTAATGGACCAAAAATGGTTAAAATCAAGATAAAATTCAATAAAATGGTTTCCAAACGTTCTTGATCAATTCTGTTCATCTTCAGAGTATAAACGGTAAAGAGTCGCTTTGACAGGGTTTATTACGAAATTCTGATGCCCTTAGGAACAGAGCAAGTTCAAATGATTGTACTTGTTTTTTTAATTCCGGCCAAATCCGAGCCAGCTAGGCACGTGAAAGAAAACCCCTCCTACGAATTTGAATGTCCAAAATTGTTTAAGACGAATAATTACTGAGGCGCTGTACATCGCAGCTTATTTTCCGGAGTTGAATAGACAAGTACATCAATTGAACCTTCTCTGTTCCCTAAAGGCATCGGAAGAACATAATGAACCTGTCAAAGCGACCCTTTGCCAGTTACACCCTGATGACGAACATAATCGAAAAAGTTTGGAAACTATTTTATTAAGTTTTACCTTGAGCTGATTTTAACCAAATCACCTAAAACTGTACCAGTTTTCATTGACTTCCCATTACCCCGATCGAAATTTAATGACTTTCCAGGTCTGCATGAAAATTGGAATTCTAAAAAAATTTTGGGGTTTTTACCCGTACGAATCCTACATAAGTTAAACCTTCTAAAAATCTACGATGCCCGTCAGGCCCTTGGACAGGACACTAATCCATCCCAGGTTAGCTCCAAAAAGAAGCTGGTGCTCATTCAAACAGCTGGGACGAGAACTTCCGACCCTACGATTACGAGTCGAACAGGCTAACCGCTCGGTCACTTCGGGTGTCATAATGTAATAAACTATTCGAAAAAACAAAAAAACACACCCTTTTCTCTTCGTTCGTAACAGCTGCTCCTACCGGCAAAGTATTTGTAGCATAATGTTGTAGACATATTCCGATAGTCTGCAAGAAAGGAAGTCGCAATATTATTTAAGATTTCAACTTCAAACTTTCTTGAACAAAGGAAGACACATTTATAAAACCAAACAAGGCTCCCTTGAGTAAAATAAACGTAAAAGAACGCATTAAAAATGTAGCGAAATGTTTATTACCTAAGCGACAGCATAAATTAAAATATAAACACAATGAGAGCTATTAGCTAGTCATAAAATCAACCGAACATTTCTCTGTACTTTTACAAATTTTGACTATTTCAAAACAAACAAAACAAGAGAAAATTTCACTAGTTTGTAGCTGAATTAAATAAAAAGAAAAGCACTTGTCTGCAAGAACAATGGAAGATGAAGAAACTCATAGTAAATCGATACTTTAGATAACCGCCTGAGTTTAGCTTAGAATGTTT
Source organism: Hydrozoanthus tunicans (assembly GCA_026413305.1). Lineage (NCBI taxonomy): Eukaryota > Metazoa > Cnidaria > Anthozoa > Zoantharia > Hydrozoanthidae > Hydrozoanthus > Hydrozoanthus tunicans. Next base: position 6,475 of record JAOBAT010094726.1, on the reverse strand, counting down.
TAGTTTTTGCGAACTTTGAGGCAGTGTTCTGAAGCTAATTCTTAACTCTAGTAAGCTACAATTAGTTATGAAGATTATCAAGAGATTATTAGAACTTCAAAAGTAATAGGGTGCGAGGAAGTTTATCGTTTTCGTTTTTGGTAACTTAGTTCTAAAGAATTATTTAAAAACGTACTTGAATAGCGTATCGCAATGCCAGTTCATTAAGACTGTTCTCCTGTAAATACCGGATGGTTTGAAGTCCTGCTTGGCTCACCAACACTAAATGGGACACCTGTTGATTCTCCTCGCCCATCTCAACAGCTTTGCTTTCACAAACTGTAGAGCAAAAATAGAAAAACGCTAAACTACAGTAGTTTGAAGATGCTACAACAAACATGTAAATATGAAGTCAACAGCATCAGAAAAATCCCAAAATCGTTAAACCCTTAAGTTTTTTTCTTACTCGATTCGGACTTAGCCTTAGAGGAATGATTTGTCAAGCTTTTTTCATTTTCAAAAGGGAAACTTCGTGACTCTTGAAATGTTTCAAGAACAAAAGAAAAACTCTACAACTTTCAACATTTTTTATGTTTTTTGAAAACAAATTTCAAGGTTTTTTTCCATATACCATGAGGACTGGTGGAAGTTTGCATAGGTAGCAATACGGGTGACACTAGGAGGTCCTCTTCCTTCCCTTTGACCCGCCCGTGAAATGGATGGCAAAACTGTTTTACTAGTTTTTAAGACCCTCTACTGTACCTTTAGGAGCGGAGAGTCTACACGAAACGCTTGACATTTGTCCAATTTGGGTATCACAATCTAAGTTAACGAGGCAAAACGAAAATACAATGAACTTTCGATAAAATATTTAAACAATACATCTATTTATTTATTTATTAGCTTCGCCGTATAAAAAAAAGAAAATTACATCTAAAAAGAAAATAAACAGGCTTATTGCTGCTCTCTGGATTAACTATTGACACGGCACAGCTAGGATATCACCGAATCAAAAAATAATAAATAAATATGGCACGACCCCCCCAGAGTCATGTTTGTGGCTCAAGGATAACTGCCTTGTTGCCGTTTCGTTGATAAACAAAGTAACAAAGCGGAGAACAAAACAAGTATTGTCGACTTTCAAACAAAATTTCTTCAACAGGAGAGTTTCAGTCATTGATGTAAATGACTCAACTGTTAATTTGATTGGTGATTTTTAAAAGACAAAGGTTTTTTTGTTAACAGTCCCAAAGGTGTTTCAACTTGAAGCGTTACGTCAGCTGAATTCTGCCTTTAAAGTGCTACTGAAGTAAAGACGAACTGTCACTTTTCTCGATTGCAAACTGCTTTTAGTCCTCAAGAGGCATTCTTAAAGCATCAAGTGTAACCGGAAAAGTTTCTCGGCACTGCAAATCTTTTCAAAGTTGGAGCACGTACCTGGTAAACAAACTAGGTTAAACTTTCCTGCAGTGGGGAGGGCCACAAACGAATCTAGAACCAATCCATCTTCTTTAAACCTCGGTTCGAAACTCCAATCAACTAAAGGGTCCTTCCTGGAGCTACAGAGAAATTAAAAAAGCAAAGTTAGAGCATTAGCACGTAACCTTTAAAAAAATTCATTACGAATGAGTTGCAGATGATGACATATTCTTTAGCCCAGAACTTGTGCATGAAAAAGAAAAGCAATTTCAAGTTCAAACTTTGGAATGCTTTCGATGAAAAATACGCCTCAATCAAAACACACAGTACTAGCTTCTACAAGAAATTCTAGGTTCCGGGAGTAAAACTATAGGAAAAGTAAAATGTCTCCTAGTTGCTTGGGAACTTTTTTAAGTGTTTAAAATCTAGGAGTGAATGGGTTAAGCGAAGTTAATATTGGTTACCTTTGAACAGTATTTTGCACAGAAAAGTCGTAGTCACCGCTCTCACACTGCGAGAACACAGCGTCAGCCATTCCGGAACATTTACACAGTTCCAAAATGTCACAAAGCAGATCTGAAAAAAAAATTAAGAAATCATAGTACGTGATAGAGCTAAGATATGACAATTTGGCGACGAGGATTGGAGAGAAGAAAAAAAGGTAATGTAGGACATCTCGACTAATTTTCGAGAAAAAAAAGGAAATTCTAACTAAAACCGTATCTATAACTCCGTTTACATTAAATAAAAAATTGCTAGGCAAGGATGAATTTTGGCAAAAATAATATCTGATTCCATCGAGGTGAGGATGAATTCGGCTGTAATTACCAGCTTGCCGATTCATTCTGGGTTTTTCGGACCAAGTCTGGACGTTTTTCTTTTCCAATTCATCCTTAGCTCGATATATTTTAACTTTACCTTTTAACGGTATTTTTCTTTAGTGTTATTAACAAGGGGGTTATCAACAAAGGAAAACAGCCCAAATTTACATGTCCATGTGCTCAAGAAAAGCCACAGCTGGAGGACTAGTTGGCCATTTTGTGGCACTTCTTGAATGAATGAAGCCAGCAACCTTGTTGAAAGAACAACAGGAGACTGTGAATCAGAGGGCAGGAAAAAGGAGCTGT
>JAOBAT010094715.1:0-16927 GCA_026413305.1 Hydrozoanthus tunicans | reverse complement strand
GCCTCTTTTCGAGAATATTAAAAGGTGAGGGAGGAATGCGCTGCTTTACGTCATGACTTCGCAACAGAGTACAGACAACGCTATTCAAGAATTACTAGCTTCTCTATCCGCACCAGATCTTCGTACGCCTCAATCTTCAAGTACTTTAATAAACGAGGACGACGACTGGGCAGACTTAGATTTGAACTGGCCTATTGACGACGTACCGCCACCGCGACCTCCTACCCCGCAGAGAAGTGACGAATCTCCGCAAAGAATTATCAACGACTACGAATTAGATTTATCTCCCTCTATAGGTACAGGTTCGCGTAGTACGACACTCGAACTCACAGATACAGACAACCCTGATGACCCTTCTACGTGGGTAGGAGATGACGGTAATGCGCCGACAACAAGCAACGCGCCACCTCAACCTCCAACAGCGCCACCTAGAAGACGAAGACAAAGAAGAAGTACAGCAGGAGCGCGACGAAACAGAAGACGCACAGCTACACAACAAGCAACAGTGCAAACACCTCAAAGCCGACGTACGCAACTTATGAATCGACGTCGACGCTTAGTCGATCAAGATGAAAGAAATAACGCTACTAGAGACGTACAATCCGTCACGCACACAAACACAATCACAACAGTATATAAAGGAGGAGGACCGCCAACAGTAACACGCCACTCTACACGAACAAACAACCCACGTCCCCGCTCAGTATGAATAAGCAGTACTGCTTTCGGCAATATTGGTGTTATCGCAAAGCTTACTTCGACTTCAAGCGGAAAAACAGAATATGGACAGCTATTACTTTATTCTTAGTAGCCCTCGGAATAATCATCGGTGCTTGTACAAAAAACGTTATTGTTACGGCAACTCTAACGGGGGCAGCAGCCCTAATACGAGGTTGGGGAGATTACAACAAATGGGGTCTCAAGCAAGATCAAACGCGTTTTGCTTTCACTTCTTACAGAAAAGTGATGGATATGTTCCTCAACAAAAGTGAAAACGACTTAGTTCAAGAAATTATGCTGTTAGATCACCTAGTTCTCGACTTTGCACCACCTATAACAGATGCAACCTTTGTCGCCTTCAAAAAGTATAAAGAGGCGTGCGACTACTTAGATGGTGTAGATAATTTAAACAATGAAGAAGAACACACAGAAGAAGAAGAAATGTCGAAAGACTCGCAAGCACAAGACCTCGCGTAAGAAACAAAAGGGTGGAATAATTGGTTTTGCTTCTCCTTGGAGCGACATCGACACACTTCTAACAAAGAGGATACGAGAATCAAAGGGAAATCAAAGAGGAGGTCTCGTTCTCCCTCAAAAAATGCAAAAACAACTTCTTCGCAAATATTTTGGAAGTGTTTTAGACCAATCAGCAGACAGTATTTAGTTTGAATTTTTAGGTTCATTATAAATTCCAACCAATCAGAGGACAATATTTGGGTTGAAGTGGTATACAGAACTACTGAAATGAGATTGTCCATCATTATTATCACCACATATTATTAGTAATTTCTAGATACGTACTTTATTATTTTTAACTTCAGTTTATCGGATGAAGAGCCACTTTTTATGTGGAAATGCCGATTAAAACCTTTATTATTATCATTAATTTATTATTATTATTATTATTATTATTATTATTATTATTATTATTATTATTATGATGATGATGATGATGTCCAAAACCAATCTATTTTAACATATTCATATCGAAACTGCCATACATTTTGTAATACTGTATTTTATGCCGCATGTATACCATTTTGTGCCAAAATCCATCTCCACAGGCATGAATGCCTAGTCAAAATTCCTACCCCTACCTGCCCCTATATCCTTATCCCTCCTCCCTTAAAAATACAGTATTTATGGTCCATTTTTTCTAGGTTGAGGAAGAGTGAGAGGATGATGAGAAGATGCCACTTTATCATTCCAGTCCAGGGAGTTCAGGTACTAGTTACAATAGAAATTAATATGCAAAATAGTTCAAATGTTGGTCGGCTCTCACTTTGACTTAGTAAATTGCAACAGGCATCTTCAAATTCTTTAATTTTAAACAGATTATTGGTTAAAAATTATCTTGTTTTTGTGATTGTCTAATCAGTCTTTTTAGCCAGAAATGAAACAAATAATTCGAAAATTTATTAAAAATAAATTCCCATTTTTTCACTAACCTTTTGCAGAAAAACACAGTCTCCATGGTAACAGTAGGAATATTTAGGATAGTACTTGTGTGTTCGAAAGCACGTTTGTCTGTATGTGTGACAGGCAGTGTATCAGTTGTTGCAGTGCATGGTTCAACCAGTTTGTGAGTCCATTAACACTTTTTATGAGGGTTTGTCAGTCTCAAAACAGTTTTATAAACTGAGGTAGATAAATTGGGATCGATTTATTGGCTTAAAATGTTGACCTTCATAATCTAAGTATGGTTGGCAAAACTTAACAATTCTTTTAATTCTAACCATCAGACATCATTCCGCCTTGCTCTAGTTACAGTTCAAGATCCCCCCCCCCCCCCCCACCGGGGAAAGACCGCCTGCTCAAGCCACTGGTCTAGTCACTCCTGCTCAACCGAATAGACAAAGACCACCTGATCTAGCCACTGAACAAGCCCCCTCTGCTCAGCCAACGGAGCAGGGACCACCTGCTCCAGCCATTGGTCATGCACAACCTCCCCCTGTCATAGAAGAGGTATCGCCCTTAAATGAGGTGTACATTCCTAACAGGGAGGTCCATCGAAGTACGCTGCGAAAAGATGTGATTAAGATTTTCAAGGAGCCAGGCATCCTCAGCTATACCCTGGAGGTTACTGATGAACAAGACCAACCCGAGAAGGGTGAGGGTCGAGGTGTTTTGCTGGAGGTGCTGTCCCAGTTCTGGCAGGAGTGTTTCACCTCCTCCATGGTGGGAAGAATAGAAAAAGTCCCGTTCATCACATGACCTGCAAAGGGCGGAGTTGGAAGTGGTTCCCCGGTACCGGAAGTTGGGCCCCCATTCTCAGTCTCCTGCGATCTGATCCTGCATTCCAGACCCTGGAGGAGCTTCAACAGCTCTACCAAATGAAGCAACCTACTGCAAAGAAGATCATAAAGCTATTCAATGCCAACCCAGTTGATGATGCTGAGCATAACAGCTTTGAGCACCTCAAGCGATTCGTCAAATCCTTGGAAGGAAACTCATTGGCCACCTTCCTGAGATTTGTAACAGGGAGTGAGGTGATAACAGCAGAATCCATTGTGATTTCATTTAACAAGTTAGATGGATATGAACGGCGTCCTGTGGTAAGGACCTGTGGACCTCTACTCGAGCTTCCAAGGACCTATGAAAGCTACCCTGCTCTGGCCGAAGAATTAAAAAATGTCATGAAAGAAGAACTCTCATGGTCATTTAGCATTGCTTGAACATTATTAATAGTAACTTTTCTGTTATTGGGTGAAGTTCAGTTGAGCAAATATATAAATGCTGCAGAATTCAATTTCTTTTATTTGCCTGAATGAATATAATTTTGGGTACATTGTTTTATTACTACAGCCTGTTTAACAAGTTTGTTGAGTAAGGCCACTTGGTCAATGTTAATATTTTGATGCTTAAGATGTCACACAGTATAATTATTAAACTACACAGATGTACCATGCCACTTTACACAATTGAGAACTGTCATGGTCGTTTGACATCGTTTGAACAATAGTTATGTAGTGACTAGGTTGAGTTCAGTGTAACAATCATAAATTAAATGCTACAGAGTTAAATGTTTTGACTCAATTATTAAAAGACAAATTATTGAGAAAAATGTACCATGCCTTACTATCTTAAACTTTTGTTGCCTTTGCTACAGGTGACTTAAAGGATATTATGCTGCATACGCATATAAGTGTTTTCTCCAATAAAGCTTTTGGTACAGTAATTGCCAGTGTTGTGTTGCAAGACTAAGACCATTTCTAAATTTATTATATGTACCAACAAGGTGACAGCTGCCTTGAAAGCAACAACAAAAATTTCCTTAACTCTGTTAAGCTTGTACCCTTGCAAACTGCTTTAATAGACACAAATCTGGAAAGATACCCAAGACAGACAGAAGAAACGAAAAACAAGCTGAAAATGGAAAACCTGCCTACAATTCACTACCTCCAACATTAACCCTACCTAAACTGGGGGTACTCCTGTAGCCCCCCTCCCCTCCTTCATACTTTTTACTGCCATTCCCAAATCTTATAGCTTTGCCAGTGAACTTTGGTGAATTTTCTTAAATTTATCGAAACTCATTCTCAACAAATAATTATGGTGTTGCAGCTGACCTGTTGCCATGGAAACCATGATTCTCAGCTTGTGGTCAGTGCCAACCTAATTTTCTCATAATTTGATTTCGAGTTGAAACCATTGATTGAAGCAATGAAAGATTATTTCAGTCTATTACTTTTGATCATTAATCAACTAATGTAAGCAAAAACATCCCAGATGGCCACCAAAAATCTAAGATGCCGTATTTATATCCCTTAACCTTTATTACCAAAAGATTGATCATGGTTCATACCGTAAAATTCCAATAAGCCCCCCCCCCCGAAAAAAAGCCCAGGGGCATTTAGGAACAAACTTTTTGAAACAGAAAACTTCTTCCACATATAAGCTCCCCCATCCCCCTGAAAATATCCCCATTGGGTTATATTTGGCATTACTTAAATTTAAACATAAGTCTGTACCGAGGAGGTGTACTTTAAAAACACTGTAATGACACTCTAAGTGCATGTAATAGTTTTTCATCAGCATGAGACTGAGTATGAGCAGAAAACCAAAAAAACAGTTGCAATTCTGACACTTGCTAGCTTTTTTTTGAAAATGCAAAATTTTATCCATGTATAAGCTCCCCCAACAATAAGCCCCTCCAGAAAAATGAAGCGAAAAAAATCTCAACAAAAAAGCGAAAAAATCTGTTTATAGTATACAACGTGTGCCAAATTTCAGTTAGCATTTATTATGGCAGAGTTAGAAGGGGGGGAGGGGCTTCTGAAGCCCCCAAATCAAATGCCCATGGGTTTGGGTCTAGGTGGCAGGGAGAGTATACTTGGATTTGAATTGCACATTTATCAAACCTGAATATTGAAAGTTTCAATGATTTTGCAGGCATCCAAATAAAGGTGAATACCATTATTTCCATCATCATAAAAGGGCCTAACTGCATGTTGTAGCTGCTCACACTGATCATCAGATAGCTGTACTTCGGCCTCTGGAACCTCAACATTAGTGTCTGTGTCAATATCAGTAACGAATTCATCAGAATGAATACCAAGCACATTTGGATCATCCACAAAATTTTGTGTAGCGCTTAATATGCCAGAGTGCCACAATCCAATTGGGGATTAATGTCCAGCAGTTCGTAAACCATGGTAGTTCCACTGGTCACAAAATTCTGCAAGTGAGGCATTAATTCGCGGGAGATAAACATAATGCAATGCCAGAAGGTGAAATTCGTCATTTGCATCCAGCAGTTCTTGATTTTCTAAAAACTTGAATACATCTTTGTATAGGGCAGAACTTACTCTATTCACTTTAGCCCACAATCTTTCAATTCTCTGATTGTGTACGCTTCTTCCAGCTACGAAGCTTCCCCTGTTCAAACCTTGATTGTACACCATGTATCTGGCAACGTCAAGTTCTCTACACCTCGGTCTCCACGTAACCTCGATGGAAGACCAAAGTCATTAACCCCCTTTTCAAATAAATGCAATACAGTTGACGCTTTGTTGTCAAGGCAACACTTGAGGTATATAATGGTTCTGCTGAAACCATCAATGCAGCCATGTATGAAAAACCTCCACGAGATTAATTTGTGGTTAGAATCTAAATGCCACAATTGATTGGGAAAACGAACAGTGTAAGTTCTCCAGCAAATTTCGTAGGTTCGCCTGGTAGCTCTCCCAACTGGGTCAATTCGAGCAAGAATTTCCCTAACTCGGGACCTCTGTACCCAAATGCCACGACCTCGAAGAGCACCCCTTCTTCGCCTGAAGAGCGTGCTCTCACTTACTCCGAGACACTTGGCAACTGTCTTCCATTTCATTCCTGTCTCGCGTAGTTGCTCCACTTGTTCTTTGGTAATAGAATAGGCTGGCCTTCCTCCTGTACTTGCTAAGAACCCCGAACACCATTCATTTTGTTTACGGGAACGTTGGGAATCCAAATACTGCAATCAGTTGATCAGTTAGGTCTTCCAAGAGTCGATAATCAAAGGAGGAATTATGACTAGCAGCCTGAACAGACATGGCTGAAAGTATCCTAATGTGTTCATTAACTTTTCTCTGATAGATCTCCAACCCTATAAAATCAGATTCGAGATGAAGCACATCAATCCTTGCTAAAACACTTCTCAAAGAAACAAAAAAGCTCTTCAATTCCTCCACCAATACATCCGCCATTTTGCTTTTCCAGAGTAAGACTTGTTGTACCCAGTTCTCTCTGGTAGTTTCTATTTGCCAGTGGCCTGGGTCGAAACTCATTCTTATCTCCTTCGTTAAATCTTTTTTTTATTTTCTCATCTGGCAATTAATTTTTTCTTGTCAGTTGAAACTTATTTCTCGTTTATCAAATCTATTTCTCAACCAATGATATATTTCTCAGCAAGCAAACTTTTTTTCACAACTATCAATCATCATATGATTTCTCAGCAGGCACAATTGTTTTTTCAACCGCTGAAAAAAATTCTCAGCAAGCAATTTTTTTTTTCTCAGCCACTCGAAATGTAAGAGTTGTTTCTCATTCAGCAGATATTTTTTCTCAGCAATTATAGCAATTATACTGCATACTTTTAGGGCTTGACTTTAATTTGAGAGTGCTTTATAAACAAATACTGTACCTAGTGGAAAACAATATCAGCTAAGTGCTGCAGTATTATACATTCTTGGGGTATGGGAGGTTATACTGGCTGGTGCTCTATACAAGTTTACAATCATTGAATTATCTTGTAATTCTTTGTTTTGACATTGATTTATTTGCTGATCTTTGTAGAAAACGTTTTTCCAGGGAAATAGAGTTAATTTGGTGGCCAAATCTTTACAACAGTGTAGACTTTGGAGAATTAACTATTCGTTTTTTCATCCATAAAGCCACGACTGCCAAAGTGTAGTTGAATTTGAGAAGCTTAGATTAAGGAATGGACAAACTGTGTGTTTAAAGAAACCTTATGCATCAAAATATACTAGGCTTCCTATTCTTAATGAAACCTGGACTTATTTTGGTTGTACCAACATCTTCCTTTTCCTGTAACTATGAATCGATATTGTATTGTCTTGCATATGCATAAAAAGTTTCATCTGCAAACGAACTGCATCAATGGCCTGTATAGTATGCAATGAGCCTGTATAGTATGTTTTAATGCTTTTGTTAATTGAAAGTTGCTGGTAAAAATGTAACAGTTAAAGATAATAATTTTCCATCATACCCAACATTTTTGGCTAAAATTTCTGGTAAAGAAAATGTCTTACATTTCAAGTCAATCAGAAAACTTTGTTTATATTTATATATTTTAATATTTTAAATTTTTCGCACAATTTGCGAGTGTTTGGTTTAAATAGCTAAACTGGCTGTCGCAAACAATATAAACTACTTTGAGAGGGGCGGACTCTGCAAATATCAATCTAATGCAGCTCGTATCGAGGTGAGCCATTTGACATTTTGCACCTTAAGTCTAGAGACTTTTCGTTTACCACGTCCCGTGCTTTCGAAAGAAGTCCCGAGGAGGGGGGGGGGGATTTGAACAAAAGCTCTAAAAAAATTCAAATGCACCAAGGTGAGAATAGATTATTGATCAAATTTAAGCAAAACACCCCACCCAGGGGTCAACTTTTTGCTTTCAACCGTCAAAGAAATTTTTTTTTTCAAACTTTCTATTACAGTCGTTATCATGTAAGTGCAATGTCTACACTCGAGACACAAACTTGGTGTTTCTTTTGTCTTGCTTTCAAAAATCAAATATACCCATCCACGGAACTGAGTTTGTGATCAAATTCTCCACCCATGGGCATATAATTGACATCAAATACCCACCCCTTGCCCAAATACCTCCCCTCCCCCCTCAGGACTTACATTGATGGGTTCATAATTACATTTATAAAGTACTTGTAAATACTTTTACCGTCCTTCACGTGCTTTCCTTTCCTTGACTTTGTTGTAGTTTTTCTTGAAATTTGATAATGATAACAACAAGTTATCAGTTCCCCCTCAAGGTAGGTGCCTAGCGACCTATCACTAGCCACCTCCACTTCGGGGGAAATAAGTTATACAATAAAAACAATTATTTTAAAGATAATTAATAATTACATAAACAGCGGTTCTTATGGTTAAAATTGTCTACCAGCTCTTCTTAGTTTCTTGTTTTCTTGTTCTAATTTTATTTCATATTTTGTTTTATATTATTATAAATTATGTCTTCTAGATATGTCAGTAGTAATCCATTGCATATTTAGTATAAAGCATAATACATCCTAAAAAAGCTTATTGTAGAGAGTAGTTAGAGTAGACAGAGTCCAGAAACCACTCTTTGCACACTGTAGTCTTTACACCTCTTTGCAGCAGTTGGTGTACTTTGAAAATCTACTTCCAACAGTCGTTACTGGTTTCATGTCAATCAAACTTTAGGCATTAGTTTTGTAGAAAAATTGTATTCAATCCTGACTGGAAAAAGATGTTTAATTGATAAACACTCAAAAACCAGTCACGTCAGTTGAAAACAAATAAAAATTATCATAGAACTAAATTGTTAATTTGCTTATGAAGAACTTTAAATTAAACATAAGTTAAAAAATTAATTTTTTTACATCTTGCTTTGAAGAGTGATTGTTTAAATTTTAACTCTCAAACATCCAAGGGGCCAGTGGGGGGAGGGGAGGGTCAAATGGACCCCCCAAAAGCATTTTTTAATCTCATTCCTGTGCTGTTTGAGCAATGGTTATGAAACTTTCATGACCTGTAGCTTAATTAACAAGAAACAATTAGGTGCTAATTACATGAAGTCACATGTCATAATTTATAATTAATTCTAGGTAAATGTTCAAAAATGGTGATAATTGGTCTTTTTTTCCCCGAAAATTTTCTGTTTTTTGACGACCTAAAATGATTGAAAACTGTCTTCTGCAACTTGCTTTTGAAAGATTATCTTAAATTTAGGGTTAGTTTGTTAGTAAAAATACCTTGGAAGTCCGAGGGTTAGTATTGAGATTGTAAATGATTTATCATCATAATTAAATACATAGCTACCACATTCTACCAAACTAAAATTAACATCGTGTGCATGTCTTTAAAATGAAAAGCATCAATTTCACTCTGTGGTAGCTTAACTCTTCAAAAGTCCATGAGAAAGGTGGAGGTATTGTACTGGAGTGAATGATGTCTCTGCACGCCAAAAGCACACCAATGCCACAGCTTCCTTTGCCTTCAATGGACATGTTTTGTTGTAGGGGCATTCCAAAATCGGACTTAATGATTGTTCGACAGAGCTCGAAAATTAGAAAGATGAGAAAGAAGAAAGGGAGGAGAGAGCGAGGGAAGAAAAGAAAGTCTACTTCGTACACATCAGGCGCCAAAAAGAAACGTACTTCAGGGCTCCCTTCAGCCGCACATTTAGTCGAATCTGAAAAGACACTGGGTAATGAGAAACCAAACGAGGCATCGTCGCCAAGCATCCTGACTGCAGAGGCAGAAACTATAAAAAATCAAGTTGTACCATCGACCTTGGCAAAACATTGGCAAAACCAGCACTTTTATTGTTGCTGCTAGACGTTACAAACGCCATACAGTACCTGCACGAAAGCGAAAAAGTGCTACACAATGACATAAAATCAAACTACGTAGTTCTTGAAGAGGGACACTTTTAATGCCATTCTTATAGACTTTGGGAGTGCGTGCGCAATTAAAGATGAGAAGAGATATCAACACAAGTGTGACCGGCAAAGATACCCCCATCTCGCCCCCGAGTTCGCAGAAGGAGGAACCCAATCAAAAGCCAGTGACATTTTTTCATTTGGTTACACGTTTCGTTTTGTGAGCCACAAATTGGGCAATTTTCAATTTGGTAGGCCAATGTACAAACAGTGTGTTACAAATGAATCCAAAGCAAGGTCTAATGTAAACACAGTAAAACTTGAACTGGAGTCAATTAATTCTAATAACTAAGACCAAGTCAATTAATTCTAATAACCAAGTTTCTGCGTTTCAAAATATTAGGCTTTCCTTTGGATTATGTACACCAACACGCAAGATGTACACACACTTTTGTTTTATAAGAACGTCGATTTTGACCAGACTCGTACGTGATTGTTTTATTTTTTGGCTCCTTAAAAGAATAGCCCCATTTTGTTCTTTCAGATTCTAAATAAAACTAGATAAAGTAGTCTTTATTCCCCAGAGTTGGTTTTTAAGAAAATTTGAAACATTCAGTGTCTGCCGCTTTTGAGTTTTGTTTTTCAAAATTACTATGACAAACGTGACAAAACGTGACAGTGTATCACTCATTGAACTGGCATGTCTTAACACTTTCATGTTGATAGTCCACTGTGAAAAATTAATGGAATGTGGACAAATTCTCCAAATACGCTCATTAAAATTCATTTAGATACGCGCATCTGGCTCGTCATGTACGTCTACGTCGCAAATCGAGTGAGTGCAACTGGTCTGCCGCTATTCGAGTCCAAGCCAGTGGAGGTATGTGGACACAAAATAAAATCCTGCAGACCTCGCCACTCGCCGCCTTAGTGCCTCAAGCCTACAGGGGTCAGGCTGGCTTCACGGACCTAGTTTCTTCAGAACCTCAAGCATGATTTAACACAAACCAGAGAATGAAATCTATCTCAACAGAACGACCCTAAAGTGCGCAGAGAGATTACTTTGTTCCGTAAACCAAATGATTACAACGATTCTCAAGCTTGCGCTCACTTCAGGGAGCCATTGCAAACCTCAAAGTGCATGTCAAGACATTCAAACAGAAAAGAAACAATCTAAACAGGGAGCAGAAAAACAAAAGTTTCGCAGCGCGCTGTTTCCCCACAGTCAAAGAACAACAACAAGCCATGACAGTCATCCTGCGTGCCGTTCAAGAAGAGACCCTGGCTCTGTGCCATCTGTCAACTGCGAGACCTGCAAAAAGCTGTGCAGCACTGCGCTGAATCAAACCATGGCCGACTTACCGCGCGACCGAATTGAACCAACAGCGTCATTCACCAATGTCGGTTTCGACGCGTTCAGTCCTTGACTGTTCTCACTAAGAAAACTAGAGGCGTCGCAGCAAACTCAAAGCGACGGGGACTAGTATTTACCTGCCCAGCCAGCAGAGCCATACACATCGAAGTCCTGGAGTCAATGGATGCTAGCACCTTCATCTAGGCACTGAGACGCTTCTTCGCGCTCCGTGGCCCCGCCTACCAACTAAGATGTGATAGGGGCACAAATTTCGTTGGAGGAAAATCCAAGATGAAAGACACACTTCGACAGATGGACCGAAAGAACATTGAAAACTATGTACGTAAACAAGACTGTGAATGGGAATTTAATCCCCCGCACGCCTCTCACTTTGGCGGAGTTTGGGAACGCCAAATTTGCACCATTCAGCAAGTACTCAACGCTTTGTTTGCAGAGCTAGGAGTACATCAGCTCAACCACGAACTACTAGTAACCCTGATGGCGGAAGTACCAGCGATCATCAATGCACGCCCTATCGCAACCATCCCATCTGATGTGGATGATCCCCAACCACTGTCACCGGTGAGACGCGTCCAGTATTCGGCAGACCAGTTCTGGCTACAATGGAAACGAGAGTACCTACAAGCACTTCAGCCCCGAAGGAAATGGCAGAAACCCCGGAGAGACCTGGTCGTTTGCGACATTGTACTCGAACGGGAGGAGGACCAATAATCGTAATGACTTGCCCCTTGGTAAAGTGTCAGCAGTCAAAAGAAGTGAGGACGGCCACGTGCGTTGTGCAGAAGGAATTATTGTCAAGGAAGGGAAAGCGAAAACAATCCTACGCCCAATCAAGGAGCTAGTAATACTACACTCTTCACCGCGAGTGTCCCATGCAGAGTTGAATTAAAGAGAGCAAGGATCGGAGTCCTTGGGCGAAGAGTGTAATGTTTCCTAGGCACATTTATGAACAATTTTGAAAGACTTTGTTTTACCTTTTAATATATATTTTATTGAAGTTAAGCCAAATAGTTATTCAAGTAGCCTAAATGTTAATTGATTTCATAAGAAATAGCGCGGTTTTAGTCTTTCCTGTGCGTCACTGCTAAAAAATGTAATAACTTTAAGTTAAAAAGTCTCTTTCCGACACGTGTATTGGAGATTTGGAGTTGTACTCGGAGCAAAAGGAGTAACCGGAGTTATCGGAGTTTATGACCTTAACGGAACCTTCTTAATTTCCTTTCAGATGTAAGTTACACCTGTCGACTTTTTAGTCCTCATTTTATAACCACGATTTTCAACCTTAGATAAATAGTTCATTTTTAAATTAGCAAACGCACATTTTTTCCGTAATAGTTTTTCACCGCACGTGCTGTAAACTAGTTGGTGCAGCCATTAAAGAATGGCCTTTATCCACGCTGTCCGATTACAAGCATCACGCTGGTTTAACTTCTCGAACTCCAACACACTACACCCCGTGTCAGCTGTGCTGGGAACGCAACAATATAAAATAAATACTTGCACGGCCGTCAGTCTTTGTATCACGAGTAAGATGAAATAGGTCATAAACGTGAAAACCATTACAGTAGGTTCTTCTTTTGCAAAATGTAAATGACGTAAACCTTTTTTGTTTAGGTTACCAAATGCTTGAAAGGAAACCCAGCAATGGATTTCTTGAACCCTGAAAGAATCAATGGTAAACAGTACCAGTTAGTGAGTAGAGAAGACAGTAAACTTTGTCCACAGAGTGTTCAACGATGCGAACAATGCAGAACAGCATTCAATCCGACAGATAAGGTAGTAATGGAAAGTGTAGGAGTTCGAGAACGTACTGAAAGGTACGGCAAAGTTGTTAAATACTCGGGTAATGTTTACTTCCACTATCTCAAGCAATGTCTAAGTGAGTACGACCAAAACTTTTCTTTTTCCGCGATCACAGTACCGGCCAGAACCCTTCATTTCCTTCCCGAAGGAGGGCAGGCAGTATTGGTAGCCCAAGGGCTCATTATAAAAAAGTAGTAGTACTCGTTCCAGGACCGGGTTCCCTTTCAGAAGATATCGTGTATTCCTTTTGTTGTTTTATAACAGTCCAGGAGAGCAGGCAGTATCAGAAGCCCAAGGGTTCATTATAGAAAAGGAGCAGTACTCGCTCCCGGACCGGGGACCCTTTCAGAAGATATCGTGTATTCCATTTGTTGTTTAAAAACAGTCCAGGAGGGCAGGCAGTAATGGAAGCCTAAGGGCTCATCAAAGAAAAGGAGTATTACTCGTGCCCGGTCTGGGGTCCCTTTCAGAAGATTTCGTCTATTCCTACTTAATGAACAGGACCGGCATTAAATGCGATGTACTTGCTGTACAACGCCGGACCCAGATTAAACGCCGGCTTCAAATAAACGCCGTGTCCCTTAGGCCAAGTTAACACTGAACGCCTAGGGCGTTTAATCGAGAATATACGGTACTTAAATGAAAGAGTACTTTTGTCGGTTTTACGATACATTAATAAAAAGATAGAAGTTGAAAACAGCTTACGTTGTGCTTTTTATGTACCCGCAATCTAAAGATGAATCCTTTATAGTAAAACAGACACTTTATAACTCACAAGAAACCAGTTTGAAACTTAAAAATTCATATATCAGAAATCTTGAAGGAATTATGAAATTGGGAAATCATCATCTAGTTGATATGAAAAAATCATTCTCTAAAGAAAGAATTACTAATATCCTAAATAACATAAAATCTCGCTACTTGGATTTCTAGAAAGGAAAAATTGAAACTTCTACAAGACTTGACTTTTTCAAACAATTTAAAAATGCTTTTCTTCAAGAACATTTCCTTGACACACTTACAAATTACAATATCAACAGTGACTATCTGAAATTCAGAACAAGTTATCACTGTTTACTAGTCGAAACAGGAAGATATGTTAGACCTGTAATTGAAAGAGAAAAAAGAATATGTACACTTTGTAATTTGGAAGAAGTTGAAAATGAAACACATTTAATTTTTGATTGCATATTATACTCCGAGTTAAGAATAACATTTTTCGATAAAATTCAAAGCATTATGCATGTTATATAAAATTCATAAGCACTATTTTTAACACAGAAAATAACATGATAACATTTTATTTAGCAACTTATGAAAGCAAATGTTTTAAAAAACGCAAGGTCACCATCCACCAGTCATTATAATACCATTTCTATTAGCTAAATCCTATTAAGGATTAACTTTCTATTTACGACAAATTTTAGCTATTGGCTATCATTAATTAGCCGATCTTTGAATTTTCTTGCACGATTATTGTTATTATATAATTATTATAATTTCATACAAACTTTGAATGTAAACAAATTATCGTTTACAATGATTTGTAATCTTCGTCATTTTCTGAAAAATAGTCCCCATTATAAATGCACCGCACGACCATCTGTACCACGCAAGAACTCCGCCCCGTTTACATAATCCACCAAGCCATGGACAGACTCAAGAACCCCTTCAAGAAGACATCTGGCTTTCAACTCCTCGATCGCAACCAACTCAGATGGTTAAAGAACACGTTAACGGCACAACTACAACCGCAAATCAAATAACATTCCTTTTCACTATCTGAAGAACAGTTCACCCTTCTCAAAAACATTTTCTATCAGAGATAAGTATATTATGTTATCATTTATTTCTCTTTTTTATGTATATATATACAATTTCCTCCATCTAATTTCGCTATCTGATTCTCTTGTATCTGCTCAGAGGTATTATTCAGTTCAGTGTTTTTTTTTCCTTTCAATTATGGGAAACAAAAGTAGACTTTCATTCTCTACTTGGAACGTAAAAGGTCTGCATGACCGTGTTTTAGGGGAAAAGTTTAAAATAAGTGATTTTACTTCTCATTTAAGCAATCTTTATTTCATAGTGTTAACTGAGACCAGGACTCACAAAACAGTAGATGTTGCTAATCGTTGTTATGCTAAATCTACTGTTCGCGGCCGAAAATTTGGAGGGGCGATGGTTCTTTTCTCAAAACAATTCAATGATAAAATAACGTTACAAAAATGTTCAAAAAATTTTGTTTAGTGTCAAATTGATAAGTCCCTAATGGGAACAGAGAAACATTTATACTTATGCGGGGCCTATATTCCTCCTGAAAACTCCCGCCATTTCTCTCTGGACTTATTTGACGAATTAGAAAATGATTTAGCTAAATTTCGAGGTTTGGTTATGCTTTTAGATCTTAACGCTAGAACAAGTAAGCTAAATGACTTTAATTCCACCGACGGAAACAAATTCCTTCCTTCGGAGGTTTTAAAAGCTGTGGTTGTTTGCCCGAAAAACGTAATAATTTGGATAATATCTTAAACAATCATGGTAAGAATATTTTGAAGATTTGCAAACAGTTTGATATCCGTATTGTAAATGGCCGGTTCAGAGGCGACTCTTTAGGAAAATTTACTTTTCATAGCACAAACGGTGACAGTACTTTAGATTACACTGTTTGTTGCCCTTTTAATAATGTTGAATATTTCGTCGTTCAACCATCCACTTATTTATCAGATCAAAATCAAGTTATTCTGAGGCTAAAAACTCCTTCTTTTTATATTGATGATAAATGAATATTCGACGCTTAACAATATAGAACTTCTACCCTCTAAGTTCATTTGGGATGAAGATTCTTATGACTTATTTCAATCTGCCCTTAAGTCTAACTGTTGTCAAACACTGGTACACGAGTTTTTGAATTTAGAATTTGCAGAATCTCAGTGTGGGATTGATCTTGCTGTCCAAAGGTACAGACTATACAGCTGGAAGCAAGTAAACTTTCACTAAAACGAAAAATTGTTAAACGTCGACGTTGTATCTCGCATGTTTTAAAGAAAAAATGGTTTGACAAAGAGTGTCGATTGAAAAGGCACGAGGTACGAAAACTAGCAAATTTAAAACATAGAGATCCTTTGAATTCTAATGTACGAGAACAGTTTAAGAGCAAACTTAGCGAATACCGTACGCTTCTAAAAAGTAAACAAAAACAGTTTCGCAATGATAAACTAAATCAGCTATCAGAATCAGACAGCCCCAAATCTTTTTGGGAAAATCTTAAATCAGCACCAGAAACTATCGACTAAGAATCAACTCCACCAATCAAAGAAAATAAATGGTTAAATCATTTTGGGAATCTTCACAGTTCGCCTAGTGAATTAAAACCTCAGCAACGACAAATTCTTGATAAGCTAAAAGTTTTGGAAAACGATTTTGCAAGTGACCTATGTGCTTTGGACTTTATGATTTCAGAAGATGAACTTAAAGTTTCCGTAAGAAGTCTGAAACATGAGAAAGCATGTTATTCTGATTTGAAAAAAAGAAATGATTAAGGCAAGTTCTGGACCTCTCATAAGTGTTTATCTAAAACTTCTAAACTTATACTTCGATCTGGCATTTTCCGAACGTTTGGTGCGAGGGCTTAATTACTCCAATTCTTAAAAGCGGAGATAAGTCAAATCCAGGAAACTATAGAGGGATTTGCATATCAAGCTGCCTTGGAAAACTTTTTTCTTGTATTTTAAATCGAAAAATTTCAGAGTATGTTTGCTCCAATGGTTTACTTCATCCATCTCAAAAAGGTTTTATGAATGAAAACATAGAAAAAATTTCAGTTCCTGCTCAAGCTTCTTTTCTGGAATTTGCTCCTGTGACAGAGTCAAACATATGCGATCTACTCAAAAAGTCTCCTGCTAAGGCATGTCAGCTTGATCCAGTCCCTACTCGCATCTTAAAACAG
>JAOBAT010094704.1:0-16928 GCA_026413305.1 Hydrozoanthus tunicans | reverse complement strand
GCCACCCACCACCTTTTTTCAAAAATGCTGAATTTTAGGAGCAAATATCATGTTCAATAAAATAGATATGGATAAAGCGATTACACCAACGCCTTCTTTGTGGAGAGAGGAGTCCATAATACAATAAAAAGCAATTCCCCTAAATCAAGTTTTGAGAAAATGAGTTTTGAAAAAGTTGGGAGGGGTGGGGTAGGGGGTATGTGCCGCCACCCACCACCTCCCTCAACGAAATTGGGTTCCTTAAAAATACCTTTGTTTTGACTTCTTCCCTTATCAACCATGTAAACGATTGTTTAAAGAGAACAAATATTAGAATCGATTTGAAAAAAGATGTTACATTCAATAAATTGCCCCAAATCTGAAAAAAACGGGAAATGTTTTACTAGTTTTAAACACTCTGATTTTGTTTCCAATGGCATTTAAAACGCTGGTAAGACGTTTCCAGACAAACTGATTTTAAAATTTCCCGGGGGAATTTCCCCCGGACCGCCTTCGGCGCTCGGTTGTGCGCCCCCACCCCCCCCCCCCCCCCAGTTTTAAAAGGCTTGCTATGGACCTGAGTTACGTCAAACTTGTGTGGTTGAGCTCCTGACCAGTATAAATAGGTTCGTTACAGTACTCGTCCATGTTGTCGCTCTCGTTGCGTAAGATCCTTAATAATTCGCAAACTTGCAGCTTCCAAGCTGCAACTTGCGACTCGCAATTCGCAGAATAGCAACAAACCCCCTTAAAACCAATCATTACACAGTCAGGTTGATGTTATGAATATCTAAACATTCTGGTGGCAGCCTACACTGTAGGAAATGCGAAATGCCGCAGGAAAATCTTGCTTGATTAAGTTTTTCTGGCAGGCAAGTCAAGGAACTTAGCAGTTTGAGCTTATACTCTTGTTTGTAGTGATTGTTGCTCCTCTGATATAACGCTTTCCATTCGATATATGCCAAAATTGACCACTGTGGACTTCTCTCGCAGTCCTCAAGCCACCTGCACTAACTATATCCTTTTATTCCATACGGAGCATCTTTAACTGGGCTCACAGGCTGGGTGGAGGAGTCGCTCTTATTCTTGCAAGTAGGTTAAAAATGTTTTGCTTATCATAGCAATAATGCTTTATATCATTATTATAATTTTGATCATTATCATCAACATCAATATCATCGTAACTATCATCATCTTTATTATTAACATCATTATTTTCGTCATTACCATTATCACCATCATCATCAATTCCACCATCATAATCATCATTATCATCAACACCATCATTATTATCATCATCATTATTGTATCATTATCATCATCATCATCACCATTATCATTATCAATTGTCGTTGGTTTTTTATTGTCATTGCCATCGCAACTGCCATTGTCTTCGTCATAAAGGCTGCCGATTCCAATAAAACCAATTATCAGAGAAAAAAATTAAAAAAATAACTGTCTGTCTGACTGTCTGTCCAAGAAGGAATCTTGTAAATACTGTGTGACAAAGTTGCGGTTAAAAAAGAAAGTTAATTTACCAAAACAAGAGCAAAGAAAAACTGAAAAATGGATTTAAATCAAATCAAGAAAGGCAGACCAAACCTGGTTAGGACTGGAAACGAGAGCATGTAAGTGAGGCTCTGAAGGCCAATTTAGTAAACAACGCTTACGTTTTTATGTCAATCACTCACATCACCTAGAGATGCTTGATAATGAACTCAAAATGGTGAGAAAAACGACTTAAAAACCGCAGCGCATGCGCATTAAGTCAAGGGAGCTTCCAGAATTGATTGGCGCTCAAAACTTGTACCCTTTTCAAGCTATATTACGGGAAAAACGGCGTTGCCTCTTTAACAAATAATTCAAGAACTGTGAAGAGCAAATATTCAGAAACAAGGATGCCGTGTTCGGCTGAAATCAAGAGGAAAAATTACCCTAAACGGATATAGTTGTTGAACCGCCTTCGGCAAGCCTTGTTTCGTAAAAAAGGTAAGAAAAGTCTTATGCACAAAAACGTTTAGGTTAAGCTCGTTTTAGAGAGGTTAAGATTTTAATTTTGCAGAGAGACTTGTTAGTCAATGAAGTAAAACATATCAAGTGTTCTCCGCGTTTCGTTGATGCGGATTTTTTCAACCGCTCGTCAAACTGCCTTTTTCGGTTTACTAACTATCGCAACAGTTTCCAAGATCAAAGCCGGATGGCTAATACATTTTTCTGCCTGTTTCTGACAAAATGTCAAATAACAGCATCGTAATATAAAACGAAAAAGACCAGCTGATGTGTTGGATTTAACTTATAACAAGCTGCAAAAACAGCACTTCTCAAATTCTGTTCGCCTGCTGCACAGCTTCTAAGAAAAGCTGTAGATGTTAATGGTCCATAAAATGGTCTTTAATAATTATTGTAGCACTTGCTTGTAATTTTTTCTTTTTAATAAATGCAAGTACCTTCATTTTGCAAGTTTGCGAAACCCGTTTGACACAAATAAACTTCAATATGCAATGCGTAGAAAGTCTTGTTGCTGTGTGAGCACGAGCGACCACCAAAAACAGAGCCATTAAGTTTCTCGCCAGCGGTGAGGCGCACACGTTGGAAATCGACCTTGACTTTTGTTTGGGAACAAACTGTCTTAATACTTTCCTGCTTTGATTTTGTTATAAAAATTGTCTTTTTCGGAAATAACTTGTATTTTCCAACTTCACGCCTTACCGATTGATTGTGTAAGCGGGTAGAGTGAAAAACTTTAACAGAAGCCTAGTCCTAGAAGAATACTGTCTGCAACAAAAATCAGCCAGAAATGCTTCCGGAGTTACAACTGAAATTAACAACGTTGAGATTTTGAAAAAATCTTTTTATTTAATTTCAATACAAAAAGTTTCAATCAAAAATTGGTCGGTTTTTTTTTCAAAGGAGACCATTTTAGTTCCATGGCAGAAAGTTTAAAAAACTGGAGCTTTATTTAACCAGTTTTAGTCCCAATCAGATTTGGTAATAATTTCTCCCTGCTAGAGCCCATACTTTCCATGGAAAGAGTGAAATATTTTTTTATCTTAATTGAATCTCACTTAGTTCTCAATACCAAATAACTTTATATGTCATGTGAGAAGATGTTAGTAACTGAATGGAACTGATAAGGCTAAACAAATGTAAGCAAGAAATTTCAAGTTGAAAAGAACGCATATCCGAATTCTTTTTCTCTTACTAAAACATCTAAAAACAGGGGCAAAGGATGGGGAGGGAACTTGCATCTACAAAAACATAAAATCTACTGTGCGAGAGGCAAAACATTGTAACATATGACAAACTCAGTTATATTATACAGTACCAGTGTTTTATTACTGGTCTTCTGCTACACTATTTTCGGACAAATAAAAACAAAGCTTTCCTCTATGAAATCATAGAGACCTGCATGGTCCCCATAAATTACATCAAACAAAAAAAAGAGGACTGACACCCCAGCTCCATAATATCTGCACTAAACAAATTTAACTTGCATGAAAGGGAAAAACTGCTTGAGATAAAGGACAAAGACATTCCAGCACTCAAAAATTAACAAAGCCAATATAGCAGAATTGACTGTTACAAGTACAGTAAACATATGTGGCTCACATAACAGACTGACCCAACAGATCTCAGTTCTTGCTAAATTTGAGTTCACTTAATTATTAACATACAACATAAAATTATACCTGATTTGAAAACCTATACTCTTAAAGAAGAAGTCTTTCCCAGATGGTACACCAGTTCCACACAGCCCTTAAACATTGCACTACAGAAGATCTAGATGTGGGCATAACTGGCATGGTATAATGGCCAAAAGAAATGGAAGAATTTCGTGAATTGCATGTACTAGGGCTATTCAAGGAAAATTATTCTTAATGAAACAAACATTGCCCTTCAGAGAAGCACAAGGCATTGCAATTTTGCTTCCATTCCCCACACCCTTAGCTTTTTTCGGTAAGGGATAGGTCAGAAGGTACAGGGGGAAGAGCTGAAAAAATTTTGAATTGACATGACTGATTTTTTTGATGACCCAGGCTGCAAACGGATAACTATGGTTATAATCAGTTGAGATAATTTTCTTGTTTTGGGCAATAGTTATTTATAGAATTTAACAGTATTAGCGAACCGACCGTGTGAAGATATTTTGGAATATCGAATTAATCACTCTTTATTGTACTAATAGTAGACTGTAAATTCAAAAAGGCCACAATGGCCCTCAAAATCGGGCAATTTTGACGTCTTAAAAATGGCAACAAAACACGATGCCATTTTGGCCCATTTTTGTGGGGCCGTTTTGTCACTTAATTTGGGGTTAAAATAACATGAATAGCAGCAATAACATGAATTGACACTACTTTTGGTACTAAACCAGAAACACCTTGAATCGATTAATTTTGGACTTTAGATGGGCTGCTTTGGAATTTGCAGTAGATTTAATGGCCCCTAAAAAATTGGTCCCCTCCAAAACGGCCCCTAAGAAAGAGCTAAATTGGCCTACTTTGAATACAAGCCATAACACGGTGCATTGATGGAAAGATTATTTAATTAGTGCCCAAAGTCACCTGTACAATTAATTTTAACATCTAATATAAATAGGTATACTAGATATAATTTATACCATGCTGGTGTAATTTAATAGTTGCTAGATTGAACTTTTTTGATGAACTTTACTACTGAAAAGATCTTATAAATAATATATATCTAATATATCTAATATATATCTTATAAATACACATATATTACAATAGAAAATATAATACATTTAATTCATTTAATCGTTTCCCTTTTTACTTGCAATTAATGCATATGCAATGCAGAACACTATACATGTATTATTTTCATAAGTAAATAACGAGTTTATAGAAATAAGCATTAAAAATATACAACTGCTGAACGATTGATTTATAAATATTGCTTAGCATACTTCCTGTAATGATACATAAGTGGACACTGAAATTTTATAAGTTTATGAAGTATAAACTATGAAGTACAAAATTGCACATAATAAAGCCGTTTTTTCGCCGTTTTCGTGTTTGCAATTTAAAATCAGCGCTCGAAACAGAGGCTAAATCCCGGTCGAAACCTACAGACCGCTTCCCTCGTGTTCTTTCTGCCATTTTGTTTTTCCGAGACCCAAAACTCGAAGAATTATCTCAACCAATGGCGTGCTAGTATTTTTCTCTCAGTGATTGACAACTCAATGTGCCGTAAATATTTGCTCCTCCTACTTGGGTCCGCAATTTCTAGCCATGATTATGACTTCGGTTCTAATTTGATAGAAAACAATGTACACGTAGGATGTTTTGGTCTCTAAATGGATTACCGTGGTTGCAGTGAGTTCAAACAGCTTTCAATTGATTTTATTTACAGAAACTAGCAATGTCGAGCTTAGAAAAGATGGTTGAATCAGGACTGGCGAAAGTCTATGAAATAAGGCTGCAATTCAACTAATTCAGACGAGCTATTTACCCGGAGAACTCAAAAATGAAATTAGGTTATCCACGAACTAATGCTATTACATATATATGCGATGCCCTGCGAGTTTCAGCTCTTGAAGTGTTTAACTGTACGGTTTTAGAATTAAAATGTATTTGATTTTCTCACTCAAACCACAGTTGTTTTAAAAATATCAAAATTCTTGAAGCATTAACTTACGTTATACTGCAGATAAAATCAGTTTGAATTGGTTTTAAGTCACAGTTAAGGCCTAATACATAAAGAAATAAACACATAGTAGGTGTCAATACTTCGTTTGATACAAGCAGCCGTTTTTTAAATCGTGGATACGCGAAGCGTATGCACGAGTTATTGTGGTGGGCCAATGTCACTAGATCACTGGATCACTGGATCACTCACATGTTAGCACGTCTTGCGCAATTCATACCGACCAATCAGAGAGCAGCTGATCACCGCCACATTTCTCTCACAAACAGTCCCACAAATTTCGAACATTTTACGCTACGGAGTGCTTGTGTTTTGGCTCGTTTTGCCTGGAGGAAAGCAATGCAGATGCGAGACACCCCGAAACATTTAATGAAGGGTGTTTTGTTTTATCCCCAAAACCAAAAACAAACCCCGATATGTGTTAGGGAATCGATCAGAGCGTGTTGTAAGCTACATATCAGCCGAACCTCCGCCGAGTAAACAGGAATCAACAAGCACAAAGCCATGTGCTCTGAGGTAAGTTTGTAGTTTTTGTCTGCATCTATTATTCAATTTGTATAATACAGTCAATGAATAAAATATATGTTAATACAATTTTAGCATTTTGTTGGAGGCAGCAGCCGACCGAGCGATATCCAAATCTACGACATACCGGTCGATGAATTGAAGCAAAATGGCACGAAAAAGGAAAAACACCACTTCAAGGCAGCTGCTAAGAAAATAAAATACAAAGAACAAGAGGCAATTGGAAATCAAAGTTCATCGACACAATAATTTATTATTATCTTTGTTTACCTTCTAGCTTCAATAATATAATGAACGCAGACCCTGGAATATCTGTTACCTCCTCACAGACGGAAGAGAAATGTAAATAAGTAAATATATCAGAATGTCTTAAATATTTGTGACTCTCAGTCACTCGTGCAATGCAAAAACACTGTATATTGAATTTGTTAGTTGCATTTAGTACAACGTCTTATGCATTTCCTTACACATATTTATCTAGGAATGATCTACCGGTAACAGTCTCTGAGAAATAAGGGGAAAACTTTCTTTATTGGATTTCATGTAAGGAATATAAAATGCTTTATTTACATGGATTTCATGTAAGGAATATCTACTGTTGTACTTTTATAATATATTTTTTGTGTGTACAGTATGTATACAACAAAATAACAGAATTCACAGCCAGTGATCAAAAGTTGACCCTGCTCTTGAGCATAGTGCATGATCTTTTTTTTGTTGTACATGTTGCTTCAGGTGATTCTTTTTGAGACATAAAATTAGCAGTACACAGCATTTGTTTTCTATTATGACAGTCTTCCCATTATCAGAAATCTTAGCATTTGTTTTCTATTATGACAGTCTTCCCATTATCAGAAATCTTAGCATCTGGTGTAGCCCCTAGGAAACTAAATTCTTTGCTGACTTTGTGTTTGCATTTTTTTTTCATTCCTTTTACCATAATGAATTTATTCAGAAACAGAGTTGCTAGAAACTTCTTTGTAAAGTGCAACTTAAAAAGTGAGTGTTTGTAATATAATAGTGCTTACAGTCTTCTATGTGCCATTGTTTTTATTTAAACATAATAAAATTCAGTCTTACTATATTTTTGTGTTCTGTATTTTTTACAATCTGCATTTATGTATTGCATTTACCTCCTGATTTGGTTTAATGCATTTTAAGTTTGATGACTGACTTATGACTGATATACATATATAGCTCAATAGAAGTGTTATTTAGAAAAGAATGCCACAACAATTCAATAACATTGTCCATCAACAATTATTATTATGGGTGGGACTGTTTTGTATGCTTAATGTCTTAACCTCCCTTCCTTGCAAATTAATGGGGTGATTTTATTTAATCTGTGAAATAATTAGTGGCATATTACACTCTTACATAAAATAAAAAAATGTTTGTAAAATGTTCTCTATTCTTTTGTGTATATTACACACTATTACAGTTGGTGTTTCATGGATGAAATGAAACTGCTATTGTTTAAAATGAATTAATAATTTCTGTCATGAGGACCACTATCATTAAACTAGTTAATTCTAGATTCAATTTATGCTAACCTGAAATGAAAGAGGAGATTCTGTTTGGACCACTCCCATGACAGTGTCTTTTGAATGGTATATTATTTCAGTGGGATGTCCTGAACATTTGCTATAATGTCAGCTCATTTGATGTCAAAAACTATAAAACTGGTAGTATGGTAAAATATATTTGTCAAATTCCAAAACTGTTCCTTTTTAGATGGATAAAGCCTGCTAAGTAGTGCTAAGGTTTCTGTAACAAGTCTATGCTGGATCAAAGTGGATGTTTATTTTTTCCCCTCAAATTTCTCAGTGTATTATTTGAAAAGCCACTCTTATATTTGATTGTTGAAGAAATATTGTAATGCAAAATGCATTACATGACATTGGATCTGGATATACCCAATCAGGGGTTTGCGCTATTGCTTCAACATGTGTGTCATGCCATTACACACTACCCCCCTCTAGGGTATTAACTTTCCTTGGCTGGATGTCACTGATTCACTCAATTCTAAATCAATGACAGTTTTATACATTTTTCAATGAATTGTCATTCTTTTACTGCCAAGCCAATTCATGCAATAAAAGTTGTGTCTATATGCATTATTACGTTTCATGTGTCAGAATGTTTCAGACAGAAATACTGTATCTTTATCTAAAAGCCCATGATCAACAGGGAGCGTTGTCTTCCAGCCACACTGATTGAGTTTGTAGCCACAAAGGCCATGACCATGGGCCTTTAACACTTTCAGCCCCAAACATGACAAATGTTGTGTTGGTAAATTAATTCTCTCAACTAGGGCCCATACTTTTAGTATAACCAGTTAGGAGAATTTGGCTTTTCACCCTTAATTGTTCACCCTGGTTGATCAATTTCCATTTTCTCATTACTAAACAACTTATTTTGTATGTGTTATGTAAGGAGAAGTTAGATGTTTATAAACTGGCCAGGGCTGAAAGGGCTAAATTAATAACACAAACAACAATTTTGTGCAACCATCTTTATTTGCATGTCGTTTTCAGCAACGTAAAAAAATTGATAACTTTTTAATAGAATAAATAGAATGCAACATAAAGGATGACAAACTTCAATCAGAGCTGGGAATTAAACTTAAGCACTTCTTTCGTGAACTAAAAAAATTCACACGTGTTTCTATCACTGAACAGACCGTGCGTGCTCGTTTTATATTTCTATAACATAAGAATTGCCTCAAGTGATTATAACCATGGTTATCCATTCGCAGACAAATGCATCCTATTTATTCACTTTTACTTGAGCGAAGAAAGTAAGACTGTCCTCTAAAAGTCTAGACCAGAAGTAACAATTTTTAATCTATGTATACTTGGAAAATTTTCATCACAAAATAATCATGTATTTGCGTGTACTTGTTTTGATACTACTATTAGTCAGTAAAGGGTGATTAAATGATTTAGGCATATTGCTAATTAGCATACATAATTAATATACCGTACACGTGCACACCTTTCCTTAGAACTTGAGGGTTGTCCATTACGTACATTACAAGCTAACCACGTCTAAGTATAGGGACGTAAATTTACAGCTCCAACATTACCAACTGACATTGACATAAACATACATTTGGTCATGTTTTCGAGGAATAACTATGCCAGTCATGTTCAACACTACGCACAAACCCACGAAGTTTTTCGAAGAAAATCGACGGAGCGAAAAGCAAACGGTGAGGTACTACAAAAGTTTCAAGACGTGTTCAATGATCACTGGGCGGGATCGCAGGTTATTCCAAGCACCTTCAATGTTTTGACGGTTGGCTGCGGTGATGGCACTGAAGGCGATCTCCTGATCTTGGAAATGGTCAAGAAGTTTATGTCTGTTTCATCACGGAAAGCAACGATATTTCACCAAGCCGTTGAGCCCGAACCCGATCTCCTAGCCACATTCCAATCGACCGCGGAATCATGGGCAAGTAAGAATACAGAAGTACAATCGCGTTTTCAGTGGTACGCAGGTAGGTGGCAAGACTACCAAAGTGAAACCAAACAGTCGCCTACAAAGTTCCACTTGATTCATTTCATCCACAGCATTTACTATGTGGACATCGAAGAAACTCTTCGAGATTTGATGATGAATAGGTTGGCCGACGGTGGGATGATATATTGTCTGATTGCTCTTCGGGATACACCATTTGTTCGTTACTTCAAAGCGATTGATGTTCCTTATTGCACTACAAGTTTTGAGGATGTTGTCGACATCGTCGACAAGTGCCGTTGGAAGTACGATTGTCTCCCTCCATCTCCTTACCACCTTGACGTCACAGAGATGTTTGATGAATCAAGTGTTGAAGGAAATTTGTTACTTGATTTTATGACTAAAAAGAAGCACTATCGAAAGGTAACCGAGAAATCAACAGTAGAAAAAGAAGAAGAGTATTGGCTGAAAGATTCAGAAATGGGCAATGATGGGAAAAGAAAATCGTTCGGTAAAGTCGGTGGGATCGTAATTTACAAGACCTAGTGTTCATGAATCAAGTCTAATTCTTTAATTTATGCATGCTCAATAGTTTACAAGCCTCCAACAAATGACTGCATTTCAGGTTTTAACTTATCTCTTCAGAACTGTAATGCATTATGGCTTGAGTTTTTGATTAGTAGTTTGGTTAGAAGAATCTGCAAGAAACTTATTTCGTTGTTTTCCTTTACACTTCTGGACTCGACGACAGTTGGTTTCAGTTTAATAGTTTTGGTTAATGCTATGACTTGAGGTACGTAATTGTAACTCTCGCGAAAGTTGAAGGTAAATATTTAGGAAATGCGTACATAAAATCTACAAAAGAGACAGAAAAGACCGACAGCTAGTAATTGGTGATAAACACAAAAAGGAATAAAAGGAGCTAAGATAAAATCTAAGTATCATTTTTTTCTTCTTTACCAGAAATTCTTCGATCCAAAATTAGTTGCTACTGCCACTCAAACAGTTAAATATGTTTTTTCTATGTGGACTGGAAAAAAATATTCTCTAAAAAAGCCTCGCGTGTGTTTCTAGAGAAAATTAGGAAACGCTACGACATAAAAGACACTCGAAACGCTTCGTTTTCTCTCAACACTTTTCTCGTGTACGTGTCTCGATATATCATAGCATTTAAATCTATTTTTGTCTAGATACATGCACGAAGCTTTTTTATTCCCTTATTAAGAGATGGGGGAATGATTTTAAAACCGTGCTGCACATATTGTTAATAATTTTCTTTACATGATGTAGGGCTAGCTCTAATAGTTGGGTTAGCACTAACAAGAGGGTTAAAAATAAAACGTCAATTTACATGGGGAGGGTTGGCCCTATATCGGGCAGAGTGAAGTAGTAGCGTGATTGCTCAGCAAACTAAGGAAACTGATAATGAAACTAGAAGCTGTTGCTGTTGTTAGGCCAACAGGAGGAGGAGGCTCTGATAACTGCCTAAAACCATCATCTTGTTCCTTCGCGCTTTCTAAGCCAGTCATTAGTGATACTCATCCAACGGATCTAAAGTTACGATTGCTTCAATAAAAAGTGCATGGCCATTTTGATGGCGGACCCGGAATGCTATAGTTGATGTCCATTACGGAAACACTTGATTATGGAAAGGATTATTTGAGCTTTCTCGTACGAAAACCGCCATATTTTTTAATTCTCGCGGCTCTTAGCATCACGTGATCTCGCTGAAAATAAGCCATATATAGTAAGGCCATCCTTAGTGCAAGCGTTTGCATGAACTAAACAAACGAAAGGTTGGTCCTACTAACTACTAGAGCAGCCCTAGCAAGCCATTTGGGTAGCCGTACTACTATAGCTTCACTGAAAAAAACATTGCAGAGAAAACATTCTAACACTCCCCCCTCCCCCACGCACGAGATCAACTGGTCCGGCTTTACACATAGAGCCATTTCAACAAATGGTAAGCTGCAAAGTAGGCCTTTGGCGCCGCCGGATTTTTATTTGGTGCGGCTGAACTTTTTAATTTGGCCGTGTGCAAAAGAATAAGACGTGGCGCAAGACGGCAAACAGAGAGCCTGCTTCGAAGACTAAACAAATGGCAAAGAATAGAAACGCTCTATTCTCCTTGGGTTCTGAGCGTGAAACATTGTAAGACCCATCGAACCTTTGTATAAGTCTGAGTTTCTACGCATTCCGAAAGAGGCTTAGATTACGACACCGCGCGCAACGAGAAACTAGCGACTGCATGTCATCGACAAGAGGGCCACAAAGACACACTGCTGACCTTTTTGAAGTCGAGGACGCCGTAGACGAGTTTGACATGAAAATAAAGAAAGGAAACCTGACAAAGTTAAGGCTTCGAGCCACAGAGCACAAAATTTATATAAAAATTTTATCGGATATCTTGCGGGTGAGCATCCCGTGCAATGAAACCCCAGAACAACAACACAGGCCTTCTAGAAAAATGTTTAATCAGCATAAAGAACAATACCATGGAAGACTGTTCAAAAAATTTATCACTGAGTAAATTGGTATAATTAAGATTAATGAATTGTACAGCCATTTAGACTCAATTTCTCGTCCTCGTTGACGTTCTCATTCCCGTTCCCGTTCTCGTTCCCGTTCCCGTTCTCGTTCCCGTTCCCGTTTCCTTTCTCGTTTTCGTTCTCGTTCCCGTCCGTTCCGTTCTCGTTCTCGTTCCCGTTCTCGTTCCAGTTCTCGTACTCGTTCTCGTTCCCGTTTCCTTTCTCGTTCTCGTTCTCGTTCCCGTCCGTTCCGTTCTCGTTCTCGTTCTCGCCCTCGCCCTCGCCCTCGCCCTCGCCCACGCCCTCGCCCCTGTCCTTTTCCTTGTCCCCGTTCTCATTCCTGTTTTCGTTCTTGCTCTCGTTTTCGTTGTTGTCCTCATCCTCGTCCTTTTCCCGGTCCTCCTCCTTGTCCTCGTCCCCGTTCCAGTTCCCGTTCACGTCTCCGTCCCCGTCTCCGCCTCCGCCTCCGTCCCCGTCCCCGTCCCTGTCCTCACCCGTTTACTTTCACGTCCCTGTTCTCGTTATCGAACTTGCCCTTGCTCTTATCCTTGTTCTTGTTCATCATCTTCTTCATCTTCTCAATCTTTATCTTCTTCTTCTTCTCCTCCTACTTCTGTTTTTTCTTCTTCTTTTTCATTTTGTTGTTGTTGTTGTGACGTTGTTCTTTTTTTCTGATTTTGATGGTGATGTTTTTTTTTCAATAACTTGTTGTAAAATTACATTTCATCGGCTTATCGAAGATACAGGCTCATTACCTACTTCGTTGTTGTCGGTTACGTCTTCGTTGCCATCAGCATCGCTGTCATGAGTTTTTTTAATTTTAGGTGACCGAAAGGTGCCAAAGCACACCATGAAGAAATTCACAATATAATTAGTCAACTTAATGGACATAGAAGTACTGGAAGTTGCATCGGATATTTTACTACAATTTCATGGTAAGCTAAGGTTACGTTACAGTTACAAATGCAACGGCCATAACGATAGCTGTGGTAGCAACAGTGATATCAGTACAGTTCAACCCTGTTAAGTATCGATCCGATTAAGAATTAATTAGGCTGGTCAACGGCAGCAAAATGCAGAAGGAAGAAGTGGTGTTTACAGCGCCAAAGACAAAATTAACTGAAGGGTTAAGTCGCGAGAAAAATAACCTGATAGTAAAGCTAGCCTAACTAAGCAAGGATGATTACTGACAAGCAAAAAAAATGTTTGGCAACGTTCATTTCCTCTAATAGTGTAACAACAGTTTCTTTGGAGTATCAGGACTTAGACTTAGACCTAGAGCTAGACTTTGACCTAGAGCTAGACTTAGACCTAGACCTAGACTTAGACCTAGAGCTAGACTTAGAACTAGAGCTCGACCTAGACCTAGAGCTAGACCTAGATCTAGAGCTAGACTTAGACCTAAAGCTAGAAATAGACCTAAAGCTAGACTTACCTAGAACTAGAGCTTGACCTAGACCTAGAGCTAGACCTAGATCTAGAGCTAGACTTAGACCTAAAGCTAGAAATAGACCTAGAGCTAGACTTACCTAGAACTAGAGCTTGACCTAGACCTAGAGCTAGAATTAGACCTAGAGCTAGACTTAGACCTAGAGCTAGAATTAGACCTAGAGCTAGTGTTAGACCTAGAACTAGACTTAGACCTAGACCTAGACCTAGAGCTAGACTTAGACTTAAGCTAGACTTAGACCTAGAGCTAGAGCTAGACGTAGGGCTAGACATAGACCAAGAGCGAGACTTAGAACTAGGGCTAGACTTAATCCTAGAGGTAGACCTAGACCTAGAGCTAACGCTAGACTTTGACCTAGAGCTAGACTTACACCTAGAGCTAGACTTAGACCTAGGGCTACATTAGATCTAGATCTAGAGCTAGAGCTATACTTAGAACTAGAGCTATACTTAGACCTAGAAGTAGAGCTAGAGCTAGACTTAGACCTAGTGCTAAACTTAGAACTAGGGCTGGATTTAGATCTAGAGCTAGACTTAGATCTAGAGCTAGACCTACACCTAGAGCTAAACTTAGACTTAAGGCTAGACTTAGACCTAGAGCTAGAGCTAGACGTAGGGCTAGACATAGACCAAGAGCGAGACTTAGAACTAGGGCTAGACTTAATCCTAGAGGTAGACCTAGACCTAGAGCTAACGCTAGACTTTGACCTAGAGCTAGACTTACACCTAGAGCTAGACTTAGACATAGTGCTAACCTTAGATCTAGAGCTAGACCTAGAGCTAGACTTAGACCTAGGGCTAGAGTTAGATCTAGATCTAGAGCTAGAGCTATACTTAGAACTAGAGCTATACTTAGACCTAGAAGTAGAGCTAGAGCTAGACTTAGACCTAGAGCTAGACTTGGACCTAGAGCTAGACTTAGACCTAGAGCAAAACTTAGACCTAGGGCTAGACATAGACCTAGAGCTAGACTTAGAACTAGAGCTATGCTTAGACCTAGAGCTAGACATAGACCTAGAGCTAGACCTAGACCTAAAGCTAGATTTAGACATAGAGCTAGACTTAGAGCTAGAGCTAGACCCGGAGCTAGACTTAGACCTAGGGCTAGACTTAGACCTGGAGCTAGAGATAGACCTAGAGCTAGACTTACAACTAGAGTTAGACTTAGACCTAAGGCTAGACTTAGACCTCGAGCTAGAGTTAGACGTAGGGTTAGACATAGACCAAGAGCTATACCTAGAACTAGGGCCAGACTTAGACCTGGAGCTAAAAATAGAACTAGAGTTAGAGCTAGACCTAGACCTAGAGCTAGACGTAGGGCCAGACATAGACCAAGAGCTAGACCAAGAGCTAGACCTAGAACTAGGGCCAGACTTAAACCTAGAGCTCGACTTAGACCTAGAGCTGGACCTAGACCTTGAGCTAACGCTGACTTTTGCCTAGAGCTAGACTTAGACCTAGATCTAGACCTAGAGCTAGACTTAGACCTAAAGCTAGACTTAGACATAGAGGTAGACTTAAAGCTAGAGCTAGACCTAGAGCTAGACTTAGAACTAGGGCTAGACTTAGACCTAGAGCTAGACTTTTACGTAGAGCTAGACTTAGAACTAGAGCTAGACTTAGACGTAGAGTTATACTTAAACATAGACCTAGACCTAAACCTAGATGTAGAGCTAGACTTAGACCTAGAGCAAGACTTAGACCTAGAGCTAGACTTAGACCTATGGCTAGGATTTTAGGGCTGAACTTATATTACCTATACTAAAATTCGGCGTAGATCACGACTTTTACTTAAACTGGTTTAAAATTGTAGACTTTATTTTAGACATAGACTTAGATAAGAGTTTCTTGTTTCTAGCAAATGAAAGGAGCAAATGGGAAACTACTTAACATTTTATGAACTCTTAATTGAGCCGTAATTATGTTCCATAAAGAAGCGAATGAAACTAGAGAATGATTGTTTTTTTTTGTCTTGTAGGAGAAAGAACTGCACAAGTGGATACTTGAGGTTTTGCTTCTTCTCGCTGTGTCAACAGTCGTTGCATTGACCATTTTTATAATCGTAGAACCAGGAGGAATAGAAAACAACTAGGCGGCCAAAAAACGTAACTGACAAAAACACTTTACGAGTTGACTTTCTCATACGCAAACTGCATATCAAATTTAAGCGGCTTAAAAACAACTTCCTGGGCTCGATTGTTCTAAGGCTGGCTAACTTTAACCCTGGACTAAGCCAAAATTCAAGCAATGATTTATTCTCTTTGGACAGGTTCATAGTACTTATAAGAATTTGTTAAGAAACTTGCCACTGACTCCAAAATTAAAACTAAAATCAGTCTCTGTAAGGTTGAAAGCAAGAACGTAGGTTAAACTTTTAACCCTGGGTTAGTGATAATTGGCCTTTGAACAACCGGGCGCCCCAGAATCGAAGTAAAAACAGAACCCTATTGTTCAAAAGCTGATAATGAAACTGGAAGCTGTTGCCGTTAAAAGGCCAACAAGAGGAGTAGTTTCTGAGAACTGGCTTGAAGCATCGTTTTGTTCATTTGCGCTTTCTGAGCAAGTTATTAGTGATACTCCTCCATCGGGTCTAAAGCTCTGATTGCTTAAAAGTGTATGGTTATATTAATGGCGGATCTGGAATGCTATAATTTATGTGCATTACGGAAACACTTGGGAGTAGTATAGTAGGGATGGGATTACCCTCCTTTTTTTGGGAGGGGGAATCTCATTATCTCTAGGGGGGAATAAATTATCTCTGGGGATGACGTCATAGCTCATGAATAAAATGAGGCGCGCATAAATTATCGCTTTTGTTTTCCAACCTCATGAGTAAAATGCGGATTGTTTACATAATCTCTTTTGTTATGAAAAGGATTGTAACGGTCGTTTTTCTAAAATGGCGCCAACTGCATTAATTATGCAAATAAGCTATTGGTATATCCGGCTACAACTGGTTTTCGTTAAGACATCATGTTTCTATTTTTAATTCGGATAAGACGCTATAAAGCGAGCGAAGCCAAGCCGTATTGTCATTGTGGTGGTGGTTGTGGTGGCGGTGGTGGTGGCGGTGGTGGTTGTGGTGGTGGTGGTTGAGGTGGCGGTGGTTGAGGTGGTGGTTGTGGTGGTGGTTGTGGTGGCGGTGGTGGTGGCGGTGGTGGTTGTGGTGGTGGTGGTTGAGGTGGTGGTTGTGGTGGCGGTGGTTGTGGTGGTTGTGGTGGCGGTGGTGGTGGTGGTGGTTGTGGTGGCGGTGGTGGTTGTGGTGGTGGTGGTTGAGGTGGCGGTGGTTGAGGTGGTGGTTGTGGTGGTGGTTGTGGT
>JAOBAT010094693.1:0-16930 GCA_026413305.1 Hydrozoanthus tunicans | reverse complement strand
AAAATATTAGGTTGGTGTAACCAAGAATAGTTTGTATTTTATATCATGTCCCAACCAAAGAATCTACATTCATTAATATACCATACTTGCTCGCTTAGTGGTAAATGAGCGAATCCGAAAAAGTTTGTTCAAAATCAACCGTAACTAGTACTCACTTCATGATGCGGAAGTTTTTGCAGCTTGTTTAAGTCTTTTTGCCAGAAGTTTGTGACAACAGCTTTCCTTTCTTATTATTTATCAAACTCCGAAACTTATATCATTATCAATTCAGCATATGGATATGTTGAGCCAAAAGTTAGCATGTCAATGTATATCCAGCGCTCCATCTACAGAACCATGTTAGGTAACCTGTTTCCTATGCAAGTTACGGTAGTACAATGCGTAGAGCGTCTGACAGGTCATCAGAGGGTCGTGTGTTCGATTCCGTTTAGGGACTCAGAAGGTTTTTTCCGAGGAAAAGAAGCTTGTGACAACAGAATTCGTATAATTATATATCGATCGTAACAAAAATGTATGAAACAAAGTTGACAAAGGCACCGTATTTTGCACTATTTTGACTTTGGTTTTTACCTCTGGCAGTGCATTGAGAGAGAGCTTTTAAAGAGATAGGAAATAGAACTTAAGACGAAGTAATAACTTTTGTTGGAATTGGCACTAGTTTTTAAATTGAACTAACACGCCGTTTCCCTTTCTCACAGAAATGGAATCTTTAACATGATAAATAACAAAGTAAATCCAATAAAGGGACTCGTTACACGCAATACGGTAAGCACTTGTCACAATTTATTACATAACTGAGTAAAACACTTCTACACAGCTCTTGAGTTAAAACACCGAAAATAAAACTTAAAAAAAATTTTTTTTGGTCGACTCATTTTCGCGATTTTTGTTTCCCTTCACAGACTGGTATTTGCACTTCTGATATAATCAACACCACCAGAATTTTAGGTGTAGACTATTGCGCAAACATTTCCCTCCCAGTTTCGTGGCAAAATACCTCGGTTCCATACTTCCCTCTAACTGGGCCAAACAACTTCTCCATCATTCTAAAACGCACAGGTAAGTAGTATGTTATTATTTTTGTATATCATTACTATTGTTGTTTTTAATACTTTTACTATTATCATTATGAAGCATAACGTCTAAATAAATTCCCTTTGATTAGACCTTTAAGACACATTAACTTAAAGTGACTCGAGTTAGGAATATTTAGGACCTAGAGTATTCACAGATACAGCAGATGATGAAAAGTTTTGATTGACTGCTTCAATTAAGCAGCCCAAGTTGTTGTTCATTTTCAATGTGTTGTGTACACTGGGAGTATAAACTTTTTTTGGGGTGGGGGGGAAGTAAGTTTTATTCATAACTGTACAGAACATATACACGCTTTTTTTTTATAAGAATCAGTAATTTTGGCCGAGGCTCATTGTTCTTATTTTTGGATGATTTGAGCCTCAAATTGTTCTTAATTTGTTCTTATTTCTATGTGGTTTAAATCGAAAACAATTCTTAGTCTAAGGTAATGCAACACATGTATTTGAAAACGGATTGCTTGGTGGGTGTATGCAAGTCAATTCATTTCCTGATTCTTGTTCCCGAGACGATTTCCAGTGACTATCCCAGGATTGGTTTCATATTCAAACTCTTACCTTGGTCAAATTAAATTACGTCTACTGATTTCTCTCAGAATTCTGCTGTATTAGCGACATTACAGCTTAATTATTCTCAATTTCTGCGCCGGACAAAATCGAACCAACTGTCGTGTTGACCTTTCCAAAATATTTTAAAAGCTCGGCCCGATCCTCATCTTGTTCTTAAATTGTTCTTAAATTTTGGCCAATCTGAGCCTCGTTGTTCTTATAAAGTTGTTTTTTTTAAAAAAGAAGACCCTTGTTAATTAAGATCTCCGGTGAGATGCAAGCAGCTGCATTTAGTTATACCATAGTAGAAAAAGCGTGATGC
Organism: Hydrozoanthus tunicans; assembly: GCA_026413305.1. Classification (NCBI taxonomy): domain Eukaryota; kingdom Metazoa; phylum Cnidaria; class Anthozoa; order Zoantharia; family Hydrozoanthidae; genus Hydrozoanthus; species Hydrozoanthus tunicans. The sequence continues at coordinate 14,968 of JAOBAT010094693.1, read as the reverse complement.
TGGCTATCAATTATTAGTTAACCAAAGCGGTTCTCTTTGGGAATTCTAACAATGTTCTTGCTTCCTATATATCAAAAATTTCAACTTAGTAACGATAGGTCATTCATGAAAAACCAGAGCGCTTCTCTTCGAGTTCTGAAAACGTGCTTGCTTCCTACAGATCCAAAATTTCAATTTACAAACTAGAAGTTATCCGCTAAAAAATTTACGTGTTCTGATAATTTAGAAACTGCAGGCCATTTTTGAAAACTTAAACGGTTCTCTTTATGTTGCTTGTTCTGACAATGTAACTTGCATTCTATTGGTCAAAAATTTCAATTTACAAAATGGAAGTTATCCATAAAAAATTTACGTGTTCTGATATTGGCCTCCTTCCTACATAGATATAAAATCTCAATTTAGAAACTGGAAACACTTTATTAAAACCAGAGCGGTTCTCTTTACGGTTCCTGATAATGTACTTGCTTCCTATAGATCCAAAATTTCAAATTACAAACTGGAACTGAAAAATCAGAGCGGTTAACGTTCTCTTTACGAATTCTAATTATGTGCTTTCTTCCCATAGATCCAAAACTTACAACTTACAAACTGGAAGCCATTCACAAAAAACCAGAAGCTACTGTGAACAAGACGTTTATAACCTTTTCTTCCCCCGGTGCAACATACGAACGCAGGATGTCTTGCAACCTTACATCTGTCAATCACAAGACAGTCACCTTCTGGAACATGACTTTTGGAACAGACCCAGTGAACACGACCGTTTTAGGCTACACATACGATATGACAACCAAGGATATAAATATCACTCTCAAGACCAACATGACTGGAAACTTCTCAGGGAAGTACTACCACAAAACATGCATGAAGACCCAGCGTGTTACATACGGAATTATGTGGAACTTGACCCTAAGTAACAAAACAGTCAACCATAGTTTAACTGTGATGAACAAAACCAACCGCTTTGATATCTGTACCAACTTGAGTGTCCTAAATCGCACGACTACAAAACCTATTACAACAGTTTTCCTAAATACAACCATTGGGAATTACTACCGTGGCAACGTAGCTGGTACTTTTGTTCTTAACATGACACATCAGCCAGCAAACTTTACATGGAATTTGCGGGGTATTCACAACATGACAAGAGGGTCAACAAATGTGTCATGTAACATGAAGATGCCTTATTGGAGCTCACCTCTTCTGAACTATAATTTCACACTCAACATGACGTACGTAAATACAACCACCGAGAAAGGACTTAAGGTTGACATTGGCACAAACAGCTCAACGACCGTAAGCTTTTATGGTGGCTATCAGAATTTGACCCGTAAAGCAAAGCAAAAAATCACTGTGTTTCATTTCAATAGCACTTACTCCAACAAGACAACAAGCCTTAATGCTACCTTTGTTTGGGAACCAAAAGTGAAAACATCTTTGTTGAACATCACTCACCACAACAAATCTCTGACTGTTAACGCTACGTGGAGCCACTGTATGGCAACGAAGAACGTAAGCGTGAATATCACTTTCACCAACCACAGTCTGATGCTTATTGGTGTTCTGAAGAATTTCACCATAGAGAAAAGCATGTGTCTAAACGGCACCTACCAAAATGGGACATTCGCCAACCATACACTTCTCAGTACCTGTCTAAGTTTCTATAATACCACAACACGCAAATCCCTTCTCCTGAATATTACCAATGAGAACAGGACAACAAGCCTAAACACCACATGGTTTGTTAAACCTGGCATCAAGGGGTTACTCATTAACTGTACCTACAGGAACAGAACTTTGATGAATATAACTGCAGTTCATACCAAGAGCACAACTTCTAAAACCTTGGATTTCAACATCACTATTGGTAACTACTCTGCCGAGCTTAACCACACCTACTTTAGCACTTCGATGTTGGACACTGTAGATCGAATCACAAGCATCAAGATATCGCACAAACTTACAAATGCTACTCGCGTCTTAGTTAACAACAGCTATTTGTTTACGTTCTACAACACCACAAGCAAGAAGGACTTGGTTTTAAAACTGACCTTTTGGAACAAAACCTATGGAACACAGATGACTTATTGGAACAGAACATTGACCAAGAGCAAACCATGGCACATTTTGAGCTTTCTTAGCAACACCCCAAATCGAACTCTCAACTGGACAGGGTCGTTTAAGAACACCACCGAGATGCTGAATGTTTCCTCTTTGTTAGAGTGCGACCAGGAAATGCTACTAAACCAAACTTTTCTGGTAAACCATAAACACAACTACTTGAACATTTCATTGAAACTTCACCCAAACATCACAGTTGCAATGAACAGCTCGGGAACATTCTGCACTAAAATCAATGTGACCGCCAACTTTACCATGCTTAATGAGACAATACTGTGGCATGGGTTTGCATCCAACAAGGTAAGCCCATTATCGGCAACAAATATCTACATGCATAAACCAAAGTCTGTATTTCCCTTATTGATACTTGTGTAAGCAAGGATGTATGCACGTATTTATCATGTGGGTAGGTAGATAGGTAGAAGTAGGTGGGTGAATAGGTGAATAGTGGCAGAATATCTACTGAGCGCCGAAGGTGCGAGGAAGATATTCATTAAGTCACTATCCAACGAATTGAAAAAGAATAAGTCTTCTAGTATATATCAGCAAGAAACTGTTCCTTTCAAGAAAACGAAAGATTTTTAAGGAACATAACACTTTTACTACTTGAATCACTGGGCATGGCGAGACTCACGCGTGAGCAGCCTAACAGATGTAACAAACAGTTCGTCAACTACAAAATGTCGTAAAATAGTGAAATTCTTTAGGGTGTTCTACAAGTATCCCGTGTTTTTTTGCAAACTTTTTCAGTCCGAAACGAAAAGTCCGTGACCCGAAACGGACGCGAAGCGACTACTTCCGTCCGCTATTTGGTTTGGGTATCATTATCTACTACTTCGAACGGAAATATTGTCTCACATCTACTATTTCTAAACCATTCAAATCACGTGCAGCCGAGCTGGCATATACTAATTCAGAGCATACAACACACCGTATATTGTCGGCTTTCTGGTATTTTTATTTCTTTAGTTAAGTTACGGCGGTGAAGTGGCCGAGCGGTTATCGTGTTAAACTCGGTAACCCTAGGGTCGTGGGTTCGAGCCCCGCGCAGACCACTGTGTTGTGTCCTTGAGCAAGACATTTTATCCGACTTGTTTCAGTCGATTCAGATGTATAAATAAGTACCGGCTTATGTTGGGGGCTATCCTGCGATAGATTAGTGTCCTGTCCAGGGGGAGTCAAAGTACTACGGAAACCCGGAAGATCGTCGGCCCAATGGCCCACTTAGCTTGAGAAAGGAATTGGCTTAATTATCTAGTAATGAAAGCTTTTCACTATTCATTTCAGAACCTGATATCAAACCTTACACTGTGGAACCGCACGGTGGAAATTGTAAGCCGCACGTGCAACAAAACACACGCTCTTCTTCTAAATGTGAGCACATGGCATCATACGAACCGATCAGCTACCAATGGTTCCATCACGTGGTACTTAAACGCAACTAAGAGGATTATCCATTTGAATTACACCACACTGGCGGAGCCTTTGAATGCAACCCTGTATATGATCGCTTACTCTCGCAACCGATTCCACTTTAATGCCACGACTTATCGAAGGAATGGCACTGAGGTACGATACAAAAGCTTTATTACATTTAGTAAAATGCTCATGACAACAACAAACGGCATGGTAAACCTTGCACATCACTCATTTATTTAAGTTTACTGAAAAAAAGAATTTTATGGATTTTTTTCAATCTAGATTTGCGAAATCGGAAAGAGGTTATGAAAATTGAAAAAGAAAATTACAATAGATTTTGTTGGAGCTGAAAAGGTCTATAAAAACACTAATTTAGTTCTAAATCTCCTTTAGGGCTTTTTAGAAATTGATATTAGAAATCGGTTAATCAAACCTGACAAGGCTTTGTGCAAAAAGTGAAAGTTTCTTTGTTTCATTGCTAATGCGTCTGTTTACCGTTAGTGCGGGGAAAGACCACCATTGGGGATTTTTTTGTTTTGTTTCAGAAAACAATCCGCGACAACCCGCTTTTTGGATGTTTTTGTTTGTCTTTTGCAAACAAGAATCCATGCAGCCTCAACGCAATATACCAATATTGGCCTTTGCCAAAGAAAGGCGTCCTAAATAAACGCTGTGTGTTACGTTTTTTTGAAGGTTTATAATGAAAAGAGCCTGGAGTTCCGGGAAGATGGAAAACTCTACAGGAGAATCAATAGCACTACGTTCAAATCTGTTTGGAGCAAGCTTAACAGAGCAGCCTTTAGAATCCCTACCAAGCTTCTTAACATTACTGTAAACGTCACATCCGGTGGCATAAACGTGACCATGTGGAGCAAGCACTTCCGTCACGTACTCACAAACGTAACGCACGCATTGAAGACATGGAATTACACGACTCGTTATGTCACAAAAGATATCCAGAAACTAGCTATCCACCTATTGAATGTGTCATCGAGAAGCCTCCCAAATGTGGTTGCAAATTATGACACATACTTTCAAAGACACACCCTCAATTCGTCTCTGTTCTGGAGAAACCTTAGAAATGTTGTCTACAACATTTCGCAAAGTAACATATCTGTCGAAAACATGACAAATGAGGTTATCGTCATCTTGAAAAACTTCACTGAGAGCATCAACAAGACTCGACTGGTTGGCCACTTGACAAACATGGTGGAAAACGTGACAATTCCCTTTACTAATTGCACCTTTGGTAACGTGACACTTGAACTTCGGTGGAGCTTGAACAACTGGAAAGAAGTCGTTACTAACGTGTCACGTAATCTGACTATCTGGATAAACAAGACCGCGGTGATGATTGGCAATGTGTCTATGATTGACAAGACCATCGATGGCCACTTGATTGACATGATTCCTGTCTGGCGTAACCTGACGGTTGAGCTCCTAAATGGGACGATTACCACAAATACTTACTTACAGAATGTCACGTTAATGCTTCGGAATGTAACACACAATACAACTGGTAAGCTTCTTTCGTGACAACCTTTGCTAATAAAAAGACAACTTTGACAAAACCGATTGAAAAGCGCTAGGAACATAAATGTCTTTAAAGATAAAGTACAAAAAGGCTTTTAAAATCTTTTCAGTCCAAGTTGTATTAGAAAATTCTCCAATTTAGATAGGTTAACCCTTTCAGTCCAAGGTATTTATACGAATTCTTCCAACTAGAGCCCAGACTTTTTATGGAATAAGTTTGGGAGAATTTTACTTTTCATCTTAAGTAGTTCGCCTTGTTTGACCAGTTCTTGTTTTTTTTTTTACCAAATAACTTACACTTTTTGTGTTATGTAATGAGAAGCTGATGTCGATAAGTGTCAGAGACTGAAAGAGTGGAAGCGTTTTTTAATCCTAAAACGTCAAACTTGGGTCCTTCCCGCTTTTACCAGGAGATAAAGACTCCATTTACACTAGCATGAGCTATCTTGGAGTACTCCCAGAGTATTCCCAGATCATTCGGCTCATTGCATTCACTCCCGAAATTCATTGGCGTTCAAGTACAAGTTTAAGATAACTCGAGTGATTCGGGATTATATTCCAAGAGAGCTCAAGAGACGTTAATGTAAGTTGTGTCAAAGATGCCTACCTATAGCGATTATTAACTTTGATTATGCTAGAAACCCAAACTACGTTTCTTAGAGTTCCAACAGAACTAAAACTGGAAGGTGTTGCTTTTTGGTGTGAAATACACTAACTCCTTGAAAAGCAAGATGACTATGTTATTGCTGAATGGAGTCTAAAATTAAGGAAACCGCCAATCATGGTTGCCCTATAAATATGTTTTCAACAAAGTACTAGACGTAAAATAAGCAAATTCCCTTTAAAACTTAAAAAGCCTTTTTGGCAAGAAGGGGTACGTCAATTACCTCTTTTAAAAGCTAGTTTACTTTGTCTCAGGCTAACCTAACACAATGCATTTGTTACAGAATACTTTCTCAACATCACTTATCCGATTCTTCGAAATATTTCCGGAATGTTATTGAACAGAATCAAAAACCACATCAACGATAATTCTTTCCTCGGCGGTGTACTACATCCAGGTTGGAATGTGCTCGCCACTACTCATAACATAAGCTTGTTGAACATCACTATGGAAACTATTCATAAAGTCATGTGCAACACTTCATTGGAATGGCTAGTACCCACAATGCACCATCCGCTGAATATTACGACACTTATACATGAAATGACCAAAGACAAAACCCTCGAGGAAACTATGAGAGTGTTGGTAAACAGAGCATTGAAAATGTACAACATGACCCTTAGAACGCCAGAGTTCTATCTTAACAAGGTGAGGTTTTGCACTGATTTGTGGAAAACTATTCTCTTAAATACCTGGTACTACCATACTAAAAGTAACTTGTTTCTAGATAAAGCAAAACTTTAAACCGAGGTTACAATTGAAAAATGAGTGGTTAATGGATTATAATAATAATCATTATTGTATTTATTTATTCAATACTTTAGAAATATCAGTTTATTGTAAAAAAAACATTAACATTATGTTACAATGGTATTGAAACAAGTATTATTATCATCTTTAGTATTATTATCGTATTACCTCTTTGTTGCGAATTACAAGAACCTGTGAAATTTGTTATCATTTTTATAATATTTTGTTGAAAACTTTAGACACACCAGTTTATCATGAACTACACCGATCTCATTACGATGGTTATGAACGACACAGCCAATGTACTTAATGGCACTTCACACAAGACGCTGGCTGAAATTATCGACACATTTTTGGAGAGGGTAAGTAAACAAAAGATAAATTTATAAATAAATGTAAGTTACAAGTCTTAGTTCAAAATCTGAATAATACACTTATTATTGTACCAGTAACACGAGTTTGTAATCACGGTAATAATAATGAATAAAGATGATATTACCAATAATTGTTATATTACACCTTCATGTTTCAGGAGAAAAACGTGACTGGAAGTCTGTTGAACATGACCGTGGAGATACTGCTTTCTACTATGAGCGTGCCTTTAAACGAGGTCTGGGCTAACATTAATTTGACCAAACATTATAGCAACTGGACAAACAGGTACATGCAAAATAGACAAGTCCGTAAGCGCTTATTGATATCTTGACGCAACTCAGCGTCTCAACAAAAGTTGTATGGTAGACAACACGGCTTTTGTGGCAAGTATCCTATAGTTGAGAAAAAAAGATTGATTAATTGTTTTTAACTTAGACTGATTACAAAATAGTTTATTTTTCTGTTGTATTGTTTTGTTTCTTGTATGTGTTTTAGTACATTTTTCTTTCATGTGTGCGTGTTTTTGTTCCTTGGGATAAGTTTGGTGTTTTCGACTTCTCTCTAAACCCAATACTGCAACTGTTTTATACAAAGGGTTCCCACAGTCCTTGAAAATCCTGGAAAGGCCTTGAATTGGGGAACAGAAATCCAGGCATGGAAAGCCATTGAATTCGGGTCGTGCTCCTTGAAAATCCGAAAATGATAAAAATGAGCTGTAAATATTTTTGATGGGACATCATATTTGTGTTAAGTTGCATTAGATTTTATGAAATAAAGGATATAGAACGCGCGTTCTGATTGACTGTGGTGACGCACTCTAAATATGAATAGAGTGTACCTGCAAACGTCATCCCAGAGTTTTATCGGCTGTTTGTGTGCCTTATTTCATGAAAGAAATATGAAAATCGCTTACTTGCTCTGTTCATTGATAGAAGTACTTGTGAACTTTAGTGTTCACCCAAGAAGTGCGGGAAAAACTCGCCGAAAAAGTTCACGCATGTTTCTATTATTACTGAACAGAGCGCGCACGCTCGTTTTATATTTCTATAATAGAAAAGCTCGGTGTACTTCTTTGCATTTAACCATAATATGAAGAATAATTTTGATTTTAAGTTAAAACTTGTAAAGCCAAAAAAAAAAGCTTGTTAATGTAGTACGTGTATTGTTGAATTTATCTTTGGAAAATTGTAAAACATTCAATGTTAATTTGATAAAGAAGGACCTGGATTTTCTTTTAAAGTCCTCAAAAATCCTGGAAATGTCTAGGAAATTCACGTCCTGTAAAAGTGGCAACCTTGACGTATCAGCAACCTAGCTTATTTAGTCATTTATTTAGCTAATCTTGGGGGAAGTTACCCTTAATTGTCGAGGAGATTCTTGTAGTAATAGTACTGTCGTTAAATGAAAACGAGAAAATCTTGCTGTTTTTGTTGTTGTTTTTTGTTGCAGTTGTTTTCGAAGTGAGCCGGCCAAAGTCAGCTCTACCAATTGGCTGTGACACCTGTGTAATAACGTGCGTTTGAGTTTTAACGACGGCACTGATCAAAATTTTTGTTTTTATTCAGCGCACCGTGGCATCGCCTCACCATTCCAAGATGGAACTCGACAATGTTCAAACTGTCGTCAACTTTAAGAAACTACACCTGGGAAAGCTGCACACGATACTACTTACCTCGATTTATTAACAAAACAGCAAATATCACCGCTAGAGTGGTATATGATTCATATCTGTACTTTGTCATATTTGGTAACCGAGCGAATAATGTTACGAAGGTAAACGGCACATTGGAGAGTGTTTGCCTGTTCCCATTACAATTCAGGATGAACCAAACTCAAATGTTCTACGATGCCTGGTACAAATATAACAACTTCACTGCTCCAGTTTTGAATACCACTAAAAATTTGACTATCTTTTCACTAACCACCACCTGGGTGAGTAAAAATTTGCATTTTAACTAAAGGTGTTTAAGGATTCTATACATTGTGAGTCGAGTTATCAGTTACCTCGGGATTTCAATGGTATTCCAACAATGGTCGTCCCCTCTGGACCCCTTTACCGGAAAGTGTTCCAAATGTCATTCTCCACATTAAAAGAGGATAGTTTGTGTATTTTACTCACTACAAAAAACACAATTGCAAAACTTTTCAGAGAATTTAAAGATGAATGAATTAGAGATAATCTTTCTTGAGATGATGCTAACCCTAGCTCTGTTTGCATGATAGTAATATTGTTTGGCGACCATAACCTCGTTCGGGAATTTTAACCTCGTTTGGAGGACCCTATCTCAGTTGTGGGAACCTTGATCTCGTTTGGGTACGATAGTCTTGTTTGCGGTCCAAACCTTCTTCAAGGATTGTTTAGGGATCTATCCCAGTTTTGGAAGCCCTAACCTTGTTTTGGGATCCTAATCTTGTTTTGGGAACCCTAACCATGTTCGGGGATCCTAATCTTGTGTTTGGGAATTTTTCCAGTTTTGGGAGCCCTAACCTTGTTCGAGGATCCTGTTCTTTTTTGGGGAATTGTTCAAGTTTTAGGAGTCCTAACCTTGATCGGGGATCCTATTCTTAGTTTGGGAGTCCAAACGTTAATAGGGGAACCTGTTCTTGTTTTTGGGATCTATTCCAGTTGAGAAATCAACAGTGTCCAATCCCTATTCTTGGGAGTTCTTTTCTTCCGTCTTCTTTCAGTATGGTGTCGCTCAGGTGGGCCTCTAATCCTTGTAAGTAAAACAAGTTTGAAAAGCCCTCATCCCTCATCCTGGATGAGGGCTCTTCAAACGAGCCGAAACTTGTTTTACTTACAAGGATTAGAAGCCCGCCTGAACGACACCATACTGAAAGAAGACGTGGGAAGAAAAGAACTCCCAACAATATGGATTGGACACTGTTGATTTTGAAATGAGAAAATCCACGTTGTACACAAAAATCCACAAAAAGTTGAGAAATCCTAACTCCGTTTGTGGACCCTTACCTCGTTTTGGGAACCCAATCATTTTGGGGGATGTATTAAAAATTGCGACGCTAATACAAAGGGTTACAGTGCTTAGGTTTAACAATAGGCCACCAGAACCTTTTGAAAATATTTTTTTTCGGGTTGTAATTCTAATTATAAAACGCCAAAAGAAAAACTACATTTTAAGTTTTCTAATTTGTTTTCTCTGTAACCATAGAACATGACAGTGATGGCTCTGAATGTAACCACAAACTGGACTCGCTATGTAAGTTAATTGTCTGCTTAACCCTATTCCTATCATTATTGTTATTAGTATTATTATTATTACTACTTTTATTATTGTTATTATTACTTTTGTTATTAGTATTATTATTATCATTGTTATTAGTTTAGAGAGTTTTCTAACGCAACATTTGTCGTGTATGGATTGCAGTTGGAAGAAATAACGAAAGAGACATTGGAGAGTGGAAGGGTTGATACCATGAAAAGCAGCCAACAATCCTTACATCTTGTTTGATTTATTCCTTCCAGGTGCATAATGTGACCTATACCTTCATAAACTCGACCATTAGCTATGTGAATGGCTCTCTTGTCAACGAAACCATCAAGCTCTACAACTACCTACCCGGTCACTTCTATTTCAGTTCAATGAACTATTCGATGAATTTCACTCACCATCTCTTCAACAAAACAAGAGCTTGGCTCAACAGCACATCAATAATGCTGTTCAACTCAACCAGCCAACTGCTCGAGGCGGTTAATGTTACTAGCTACTTTCTCAAACTCAAGACAGAAGATATCTTAAGCAAAATTGTTCCAAAAGGTAGGTCCACGCCGTTTATTTTAACAATGTTTTCGAGCGCCAAATAATCTCCTGAAGGTTTTAATGACGAACGCAAAAACCCCGCTATTACGTTATCACAGTTTTCAACTAATTGCTAGTGGGAAGTTTACACTTCGTCCTATAGAACTTGTGGCATTTTCCGACCCGATCCATCCAAACATTGCTACCAAAGGCTCCCCATGCACCAATTGAAAAACTGCAAACTTAAAGTGCATATGAAGTTAAAAATTACACTCTTCAGTGGATAGACCTGGCTAAATGAGAAATAGCAGTGAAATTTTTTTCCAAAATATTTTCTAGTTCTTGAGATATTAACATTAAAATTTTCATCTGATGACGTCATGAGTGGTTCCGACAAATTTGCATTTGCATTTTTAAAAAAAAATCTGCTGCGAATCCATAACACTGATATACCTCGAGGTAGACGAATCACCCAGTTTAAGAACATAACCAAAAAATGTTACCAAAGGCTCCCCATGCACCAAATGAAAAACTGCAAACTTAAAGAAAGCACCAGAGAAAGAGTTATCAGATTTTGACCAAAGCAAAATAGTTCCCTATTTTGTTCAGCATTTCATTCAGGGCAGGAAGTTAGGCTTCAGTACTGAACTAAAAATCCAGCACTAGCTTGTGGCATTTTCTGATCCAGTTTAAGAACATAACCAAATGTTGTTACCAAAGGCTCCCAATGCACCAAATGAAAAACTGCAAACTTAAAACGCACCAGAGAAAAATTATCGGAGGCCACGATGCAATGAGGTAGAGTTATCAGATTTTGAAAGACTACAAAATAATTCCCTCTTTTGCACATAAAAACGCATAGGAGAATCTGTGTTCTTGGTACATGAAAGAGTTTAGTAACTGTAACACTCTCTGACATTTTTAAAGCGATGTGAGGTTCGCAAAGTATTGTGGTAAAGTGTACTGCCACCATCTTTTGCCGAACTTTTTATTCGCTTCCAACAGTCACTAATTATCAATGCAAGCTCTCACTTGTGTTTTGTCAAACTTTTCAGACAAGAAGGCGCTCCTCTTTGGACGAGACCACTTCGTAACGTTTGACAAACGTTACTTCCGGCTCCCTGGCTATAAAACTAACAAGTGCCAGTATTTGGTGACGCGCGACTTCCGGCAAGGAAACTTCACTGTAATGACTAACAGCGAATCGGTTATCGTCCTTCTGAAAGAAGTTTCTATCGAAATCAATCGTAATGGAAAAGTAACAACCAGGCTGCCGAACATGGCATTCACCGAGCTGCCAGTTCAGCTCCAACAGACCACACTGTGGCGTAACATTACCCATATTGTCGTGAACAATACTAATGGCTTTGAACTGGTGTGCGGCATCCAACACTTTGTCTGCAGTATCACAACATCAGGATTTTACCACAATACTACAGCAGGTAAGTTGTACTCATTAGGTGAAAACGTCGACAAATTTTGCTGGGGTTTTGTTTCAGCCTGACGCCGGACGCAACGTCCGGTATTAAAACACAAAATGATTATTTTTACTGCCATTTACCAGCCAAATCCTAATTCGGATCGATACTTTGTTTTGCTGACATTGACAAGTAGTATGCACACCTAGATTCACTGATACATCTTCTTCCCATTTTTTTTCAAAGGTTTGCTTGGAACCAATAATGGAGAGCAGAGTGATGATTGGATAACTCCGACCGGCAAAAACAGGACTGACGTTTACCGATTTATCAACTCATGGAGAGTTGAAGGAGGAGATGAGTGTCATTGGATGACCCCTACAGAGAACGCAGAGGTTTCCAGCCAGGTTTGTGTCCGATTGGCTGATTGGCTGTTTTGTATCCTGAGTGGTTGGTCTGTATCCTGATTGATTGGTTCGTATCATGATTGGTTGATCTGTACCCTGATTGGCTGATTTGTACCCTGAGTGGTTGATCTGTATCCCGATTGGCTGATTTGTACCCTGATTGGATGATTTGTATTCCGTTTGGCTAATTTGTATCCTGATTGGTTGAATTGTCTCCGTGACAACAACCTTCTCATGACGTACACAATTTCTTGAAACATCCGAATACAATTTCACCAGATGATTCTTTCTTGAGTCTTTTTAATCAAGGGGTTTTCTAAACCATTTCTGCCTTTACTTAGGAACTTCAAAGAACATCGATAAACCCACTTTTATTATCATTTTAGTTTTATAATGCATTTGTTTTGCCTACTACCTTAAGTTACTTTGTAATCAGTTTAGCCTAACGCTACCGAAGGTTTATGAAGTGATTTTTACGTTAGAACAGCTTAAATATTGTATTTTAAATATGATTTTCAAGAATCTTCCCCAAATTTTTTATGTCGGGGAAACCCGTCGACGTACATTTCGGCACACGCGTTCACGAGCACCTTAGAGACAGGTCGTTTCACGTATTTAAACACCTTATACAACAGAAGAATGCCGAGCAGCCTGTTCTAGCGAGTGCTTCAAAATAATAGACCATGGAAATAGCTTTTCGATCAAATTAAAAGAAGCCATGCATATAAAATGGGTCAAACCAAATCTAAACCATCAAGTTATGCATGTTAATCTCTCCTTGGAGATTTAGTTAATATCACAGTATTTTACATTGTCTTTAGATTGTATTTTAATCCGTTCATTTAGGTAACAGCCACACTCTGAAGAAGAGGCGAGACGCCTCGAAACAAGTTAGCATTAAGCCATGATGAAACTGAAGAATGTTGTTTCGTCCATCAAACTTTTTATATTTTTAATACATATTGTTTAATCTTTGTTGTTCCAGGTTGCCGACTGTGTGAGAGATGTGTTTGGAGTGGACCGCTGTGTTGAGCTATTCGAAGAGAGCTCCTCTCCTTTTAGGAAGTGCTTCGATAAAGTAAGTCAATTATTCTCACCCAAAATAAGCTGTTACAAGGTATTTCAAGGTTGGTTTCACAAAATGTTCAGAACTTGAGACCTGTATAAAGATTGAAATAGGTGATGCTTTCTTCTAAAAGGAAATACCAGATCGCTGAAGTTCAAGCGCGTCCATAAAAGGTTCGACTTTTCTCACAAACGTAATTTATTTCATACACATTTTCAATACTTTTGAGTACGTTCTCTTTCCTGGAATAAACGTTTGAATCTTTTCAATCTCATCCAGTTTATCGACATTTTGCTCACCTTGTATTACATGTTTTTTTGGTCAAAAGATAAGATTTAATTTGATAAAAAAGAAAACAAAGGACGAATTGTAACATAAAAACATTGATCTTCTATATAGTGGTGGATATTAGGGGATCGAGGATCGAAGGGAGGGGATGAGATCGCAACTCAATCACTATTTTTTACGATATACCGAGGTGAAAAATTGTTTGAGTGTATACCATACGATTGAGCTATTGGCCCAAAATGAAATTTATTATCTAAACGATATGCATATGTTGAACCTTATGTGTGCAATTTGATTCTTATAATCTCAATATTTATCTATCAGAGCGCGCAAAAACTACTATTTACTTAATGATAATGATTTGTTTAATTGCAATCATCATTTTATTTCTTTATATTTAATATTTATAAAACAACTTTGCAGAAAAAATATGCACGAATAATTAAGAAAAAAATTAAATAGCTAAAAAATTGTTTGAAATGTTAATGTCCAAATCGTTAAAAAGGACTCATAAAATAGTAATAGTTGTCTAGCTATGGAAATTAAAGAAACTGGGTTCTATTGGGACAACAAAAACACTTGCAAATTGCCAAAGATTGCAAGCTATCACTCAAAAAAGAACAAAGCCACTCTCTTAGAGTTTTTTTGAGAAGTATGTATGAAAGAAAACTTTTTTTTATGCGCATTGCTGCAGGTCGATCCAAAAGGCTTCTTAACCGCCTGCGAGCATGAGGTCAGCAGCTGCATGACAAAGGCACCGCCCGAAGTCTCGCACTGTAATGTTACGGCGGCCTACATCCAAGCGTGCAGAGAACAGAGTGTAAACATCGAGATGCCAACTGAATGCAGTAAGTCAAAATTTAAGCAAAAAAATACAATTCTTGCGTCGATCAGCCATAAAACCTATTTTTAAGCAAAAAACAAACAAATTCCCCGTGCCTATATATCAACTTTTTTATAAACACGAGGGGGTTGTTTTATGACAAACTGCTACTGCCCAACGAGCCTTTTTCTACCGTGGACCTAAACTATTCAATTATCTGAGCCCTGAACTCAAGGAAATCACATCTGTGAAAATTTTCAAATCAAAACTTAAATCAGTCATCCCGAAGCTGTAACTACTTTCCATTCCCATATTACTAATTTATTATTACTTTTTAATATACATACAT
>JAOBAT010094682.1:0-16932 GCA_026413305.1 Hydrozoanthus tunicans | reverse complement strand
GCTCCGAGGTCATGCATGGGCCGTATAGCGGCAGCAATATGCGCCTTAACATGCTTTCGGTCCGACCTCGTTGAGCTACGTCCTTCGCAATTCAGTCCATAACTGCAAGTAAGGGCGATTAGCTCGCTAGATATTATTATATTACTATTAGCTCGCTAGGTTTTTATTATATTATTATTAGCTCGCTAGGTATTATATTATTATTAGCTCGCTAGATATTATTATATTATTATTAGCTCGCTAGGTATTATTATATTATTATTAGCTCGCTAGGTATTATTATATTATTATTAGCTCGCTAGGTATTATTATATTATTATTAGCTCGCTAGATATTATTTAAGTGAATGCTATGGACATGTTTCAATTGAACCTTTGCGCGGTTAGAAGCTTTAAACGTGGTATCAGGAGGAGTTTTGAATCAATTCTCCTTGGCACTTGCTGAATACTATGACTGAAATTTGTAGTCTAACAACAATAGATAAAGAACTGCTGGCACATTTGCAAGAAAAAATTACAAAGAATAAGAGCGAGAACGAACGAACGAACAGATAAACAAACGAAATCAACGAACGAATATAATTGGAATGGGCGAATGATCAAACGTGCGAACGACCATATGAAAAAAGATTAAACAAATAAATAACTAAATGAAGGAGTGTACGAATTATTGAATGAATAAATAAACAAATGAATGAATGCATGCATGAATCAACGACTGAAATAATGAAAGACATAATGAATGAAAGAATGAAACAATGTATGTAAGAAAGTATAAATGAAAGAAACAACGAATTAATGAATCATTTAAAAGTACTAAACTATTCAGTAACGCTGATCAACTTTTAGGTTGCACAGTCTTTCAAAGGCGTACTAAGGGGTGTTTTATTGGCACGTTGTCCAGCGTTGAGCCTGGCAACAGTTACCTAGTTACTCACCTAGCTGCTGCTATTCTAGCATTTAACACAGCCCGGTCTCTCTTCTCTATACTCATAGCTTGTGTTGCACCAGCCAGTAACTCGGGTGCAGGCTGTGCCTGGACTTGGGGGCGTCCACGGATCATGTTTGCTTTTTCATGACTACGATCTAACTGCAGAGGGAACAAAAGAAAACAATTTAGATCACAATGTAAATGATCTAACAACAGGGTTCGTACACCTTCAGAACTTTTTTTTCCAGGGCTTTTCCAGCACTTTTTAAACCAAGATTAAAAATATTAACGTTCAAAATCACCTGTTTAAACAACGTTTTAGTAATCGTCATAAAAATTTCTATTTATTGTACTTCATATAACAACGACATGCAAAAATTAAGTTTTAAGTCTTAGTTACTTGAAACGAAAAACAATGCATATTTTGTAAAACCTGTTTTTTTTTAAGAAGACTATGAAATTTTTCAGGGCTTAATGAAAAATTTCCACGGCTTTTCCAGGAATTCCCAAGGCTTCAAAAATTTTCCAGGGTTTTCCAGGATTTCCAGGGCCCGTACGAACCCTGTAACAAACACTAACTCTCTAATTAACACCTTGCACCTCTTAAATGCTACGGTAAGCGTTCTGTGATAAAGGCCTCTCAATTAAAAGCTTTGTTCCATCACCTTACAAGGGGCGTTTACTATATATACAAAATATGCTTACAGATATAATAATAACAGCAGGTCGATCGTTCATCTTCTCCGAACCACGGGGGATAAAGCACTGAAGTTAGTGGAGATACTTTAAAATAACCCAAATCAATATATCGCCTTGCTTTTTCGTTACTATAGGTTTTGCGGTGTGTTTAGTACACACGTGAGGCTAAATAGAGAACGTTTACATACTAACCATTATATTGCTAACACGGAAAATTTTTATATTGTTATATAAACTAAGCAAACTGTTGGTTTTGAAATGACAAAAGTGCACTCAGGACTCTGTAAACAATGGCTTTGAGTAAAACCTGGATTGGACTATTCTATGGACTATGTTTTTGGACTTTTTTTGGATCGTTTTTTGGTCTATTATTAGAACTCCTCTCCAATTCTTCCATAATTACACAACATTAGAACGCAAAATCGATTTAGAACCCAACGTATGAAATGCTATAATAAATGAAACTGATTAACCGATCTGGCCGGACCACCTGACTGTAGCCAAAGTGTTTGTGATTACAGACAGGGTTATGACATAACTTTGCGAAGAGTACATTACAACTCATTTGCAAAATTTTTTCAACGATATTCCAGGATTTTTCTTTCGCGTAATTGTGTCTTAAGAGTGACAATAAAGCAAAACGCCGCTGTTGGGTTGTATATTGACACTGATTCATTTTAAACAAAAATGTTTGCTACTAAGATATTGTTGAATGTGACTGTAAACGGCTTTTGAAAAAGCTCTTTCATTGAAATCCACAGAAGGTACATTTCACGCCTGCTCAGGCCTCAGGCGATCCGCCAAGGCCATTTCACTTATCACAGCGTTTCATAGGAAGCATTGGGAAGGAGGTTTGAAAACAGTCGAAAAATATTCCATAAAGTAATCCGGTGAAGATTTCACAACTGACCCTGTTGTGTGTCCGATGGTGTGCTTGAATGAGAAGGGACGGGTCAATGGGAAGGCAGGCAGGTAACATCATCATGCCAATCCAGCCATTGATACACATCACCACACAACCTGCCAGGTGTTCGGTACAAGCATTCTCAAGAAGTTCACACCAAACCTACACAGAAGAACAAATGAGTCATATTTCAAAATACCAATGAAATAATTTTATTGCAACATTTGTAGCTTACTGTGTACTTATCAAAATGGCAAAAGTCGCATGCTATCTTCTTTTTCTTTTTACTTATCCGTCTGTACTGTTGGTAAAATTGTCTGGGTTTCCTGGACGTACTGTTGGTATAGTTGTCTGGTTTTCCTTAAAGTTTCAGCAACAGCAAAGCCTTCTTAATGCAGGTAGAAGGCACTGCATTTGCCAAATAGGCCAGGAAAAACAGACAACTATACCAACAGTACAGATGGGTAAGTGAAAAGGAAAAAAGGAGATAAGAGTGCCTGCGCCAAGTTAAATGAACTAGCACACATGTTACTACAGAGAAAGAGCTAAGAATTATTGCCGCCCAAAGATCGAGTTTAACCACGAAAAGTGGGCCCGTTTCGCTCAGTCAAAAGGACGGTCGTGACATAGGGGCTCAGTACAAACACCCAACCAACATGGCAGACACGAGCAAAAGAAAGCAACTTCAGGTAATTAGTGTGTGACTGGTGGTCCCAATATGACTTAATATCCAAATAATTTGCCGACCCTGGGAATATCTATGCCTTCATATAAATCCCTAGAGCAATTATTTGTTATGGAATGAGTAAACTTGTACACAGTCTAAGGACTCATTATTTTCTGATGCTTCGCTTATTTCAGACGGTAAAATGTGCAACATCGTTCGGTTTTGGCCATTTTTTTTAAAAAGTAAATATAACATGTTTCAAAGTCGCGCGGAAAAAAATACTAAATAGCAACTTTGAAACCGAGAAAAATCAATGCAACTACTGGTGTGACTGAGGATTGAAGTTGATGAAACATACCGTAAAACTTCCGAAAGTGACGGGGTAGCGGATATTTTTTGGCTTAAGGTTTAAAACGTTTGTAACTTGAAGTTTTTTTTTACAGCATCTTGACTCAAGGAGTCACGGGAGAACAGGCAATAGGACTCGAGGTCCCCTTCGAGGTCTGCCACCCGGGACCTTCGGTTTAACGTTCTTATCTGAGAAGACGTGATCATCTAACAGTTTGCAGATGTTAGGGCAAAGGCAGCACAGTCCTGGCACTGGGAATCGAACCCGGGCCTCCCGCATGACAGATCTGTGCCTTACCAACTTGGTAACCAGGCGGCAGCATGATTGTTTAATAAAAAAAAAATAAAACCTTTTGAACAGACCTTGTACACAAGCTTCAAAACTGTTTCGTCTGACTCCAGAATATACCTCTGGTAAATATGTCTGAAAGCATCTTGCATGATAGGTGTCAACCACTGGCATCCCTTCTCCTTCAAATAAAACAAACAAAAGTTCAAAGATAAGCAAGGTGATGACATAGTCTTTCTGTTTATATGCAGGCTTTCAAGCACACCCAGGTGAAAAAGTAAGAGAAAAGTAGAACGGAAATTCTTTTTAAAGTAGGACAAAAGAAGGATTTCGAGGGGAAAAGTAGGAGAATAGTAGGACAGCTGAGGGCTTAGAAGAAGGACTAAGAATTCAGCCTTTGGTACAGATCTTTGAAGAAGTACTGATGAAATGCTTCTAGTCTGCCTGTGACTCGTTTCACTGCTGTTATGAGTGTGAGCCATTTGGACTGGACATGCCAGATGAAAATTTGTTCGGCAAGAAATCTTCCTTGCGACATGTGGTCCAGGCTTTAACCCTGAACACCTGCAAGGCTTACTCCCTATTCCTGCATGATACAATCTTGCACAATTTGTTGAAATTGCGGCATATAAAAAGTAGGAAATAGTAGGAATTTCAAGATAAAAGTAGGAAAAGTAGGAGAAGGGTCAAAAAAGTAGGAAATAGTAGGAAAAGTAGGATCACTTGAAAGCCTGATATGTATAAATGAAGAGAGGTAGTTGCGCCACAAAAAATAGTGCCCAATGCCCGAAAGAAGAGCTAAGGATATACAAGATGAATTCAAAGACGATGCAATCTAAATTTTCTGTTATTCTGAGTTTAATGCTTTTGCAATCTTCAGAGAGACTTTGGTCCTTTCGGAAGATCGTGAAAGTGTGAAACATAGAGTAACACAAAATCTCTGTAGCTCTGAGATTCGCGCGTAAGCATTTTAATCTATTCTATCATGCTCTGCAACCAAGCATCGAGCACTTTGTAGAAAAGGGAACACCGTTACTTTTTCACTATATATATTCTACCTATAGAACTGTTCTTTTACTTTAATTACAAAGAACATCTTTTTTGACAAGACAACTGCGCTAGGCAACGTTGGAACGTCAACCAGATTTAAAAATTTTTAACTTTCAATATTTTGTTACATTAGTATTTTATGGATTTTAAGAAGTTTCCCTGAACGACTTTCAATTTCAAAGACTTCACAAATAACCCTAAATTATCTTTTGAGCAAAACCAATTCTATTTAATATCAAATTCATTAAAAGTTTTGATACCTTATCAGGTAGTTCTTGTTTCTTGGTTCTGTTGCTAGTCAGAAGAGTTTGGAGAGTACTTAGAACAGCGGACCTGACAGACTTTATAGTATGTTTGAGAAAAGGCCATAACCTTGGCACCAGTACACTCAATGAACCTGCCTCGGTAATGGTTTCCATAGAAACCGAAGGGCAGGCTAAAATTCCAGCCAGTAAAGTCATAATGCTGTTGGTAGATGCTGTAAGGTCATCAAGCTCGACAAGGGTATCCCACAAAGTTGTCACTAGCTCTTCAACCTGGACATGCAAAAATAGTTGGCTTTTTGTTTGAAGTGCAGCGGCAGAACAACTGCCATGTTTGATTGAAGGGGAAATACCAAGCCTGGCACGTTTAACATGCCCCCCCCCCTTTTTATTTATTTTTTATTGATATAATAGGGACAGTAATACAAGATAAGATAGCAATAAGTTATGTTACATTTAGGTACAGAAATGTGCAATGTATAGTAGGGCATCAATGCTAATAAGATTCATTAATTAATAATTAAACTATGCATTTTAGCTAGAATAAGCACTAATAAGCGACTTGCACTAACGGGTCACGTGACCCTTTGGCTTGCTAGCGGGCTCGAGTGACTTGCCAGCCAAGATGGCGATCGAGTCAAACACTACCGGAAAAACCAGGTCAGGATTTAACCATCTTCATGAATTATTTATAGATGTCAATGAAGTCAACGAGTTCAAGCATTTAAGGTATGTCTGATTGATCCTCACAACCAAGAAACATTTCTAGGGCATCTTTTTAAAGTTGTTTTAAACGCTTTCACTCGTTGCGAGTTGAAGTATTTTGACCTTGGAATAACCTTCAACTTGTTGTTCAATGGATTACTTTGCTAGTTTTTCTACCAATTTTTTCATTTTCCCGAAAACAACTGAAGTTTTTTTCAATGATATCATTTTTAGCTTTTCGGAAGCCGTAGAAAGGATTGTCCTGTAAGAAAACGGCAGCCGACAGCTGCCTTTCGTCTGTCATATTTACAAAAATTCGTTCCATGCCGGGTCTGGATCCTGATCGTACAAACAAGGTCTTCTTGGTTGTGATATTCGTCATTTATGTAATTATATCGGCCGAAACATTGATAAAATTTTAGAGATCAGATTTAAATTTTCAAACAATTTTTTCTGAAGTCTGTACAAGGATACCAATTATCAAAAGTGTTATTTGACAGCTTTTCGAGAACATTTGGCTTTGCTTTTATTGTCAAGCTTTGTTTACATTCAATAATATAATAACATAATACTTATCACTTTAAAATAGTCATCGCGAGGCTTAGCAACTCCTTTTTACTCTTTTAGATACATAATAAATAATATTGGAATAAAAAATTAAAGAAAGCCGACAAATGGAGTGAAACTAACATTTTTAGCGGCTTGTAGTTTGACCTTGGCTGCGAAAACTTCGAAAAGTAGTAATAGTATAGACTATGTTTGGACCACTGGCTTTCTCCAAAGCCGTACCGTCGAAACTCTTTTGATCTAAAAACCATCTCTACGGCTTCCGATAAGCTTCCAAAATTGAATTAGTGAAACAACCACCGAACGATGTTTTCAGGGGAAAACATAATATTTATAAACAACAAGTTGAAGGTCAATCCAAGGTCAAAATGGTGCAACTCGCAACGAGTGACAGCATTTAAAACAACTTTTAAAAGATGGCCTTGAAATGTTTCTTGGGTGTGAGGGTCACTCGGACTTATTTTTAATGCTTGAAAATGTTAAATACGTTGCAATATATGAACCATTTATGAAGATGGGTAAATACTGATCTTGTTTTTCCGACAGTGTTTGACTCAGCCGCCAACTTTGCTGGCAAGTCACTCGAACCCGCTTGCCAGCCAAAAGGTCACGTGACCTGTTAGTGTAAATCGCCTATTCCATGATGGGTTGTAGGCTGATTAATGTTTTGCGAAAGCAAAGCCTCTAGACATGACCATTTATTAAGAAAGGGTCCTTTCTTTTTGTACTTGAGATGTTGGCCTGCTTGATTGACACTTTGCCTCTCCCCTAAAAAAACAGTCGCTCCAAACACTAAAAAGGGACCTTACGCAACGACGATGGGAATGACAACGGTAACGCTGACGACGACGCCAAAAAATAGTTGTGAATACAATAGCTGTACGTTGGAAGGCATCGTGCCGGCCATCATGTCACAAAGCGTAATTTGGGGAAAAAAGGAAGAAAACGATCTATGCGTGAACAAAATGATCAAACCAGAAAAAAGTTGATTGTAAGCAGTCGTCGTTACGTAAGGTCCCCTTATGAACCTGAGGAATGAATCACTACAACTCTCAAAAGGCATTGGCTAACCATAACCACAACAACTCCTTAAAACTTAAAACAAAAGTGCTTTTTATTTATCTAAAATGTTCAGAAGATATCAACTTCATCTTAAAATACCCAAATTTTTAAAGTAGCAAACACGACAAACCTTATCTGGGGCATATTTCACAATTCCTTCAATAACTGGGAGTAACGCAGACGCCGCTACTGCTCTTACATCATCATCATCATCTTGAAGGGCAGTCAGTATCGGGTCTAACACCAACAGCAACAGTTCACCAGTGATGTCCTGAAAATGACATAAACCCTTTCAGTCGCAGTTGTGTCAGTATGTTCTCCCAACTATAGCCAATACTTGTTATTGAGTCATTTTCAGAGAATCTTACTTTTCATCTTCAGCAGTTCGCTTTTATCGTTTTTCATTTTGTGTGGGTTGTAAGGAGAAATTTTAAGTTTATAATAATTTATTGCGACCTAAAGGGTTTAAATATTTCCTTCTTTTTCCTGCTGAACGTAACACAAAGTGCAAGGTGAATAATTTTCACCTTTTTACTTAAGAAACAGGTCTAAAAAGGAAAACCAACTATATCCTTTATATGTTTGCATTAAGTGTGAATGTTTCTCTGGTCCTAGGCAATAAAAAAGAATAGTCTATCTCATTTTCTTGCAAACAAAGACCAGTCTTAAAGGCGCTTGTTTAGCAGCTTCTATGGCATTTCCTCAATGGATTTAGTACAAAGTATAGGCCCGGTCCCCCAGCCATTTAACTTTAACACTTGCTTAAGGAAAAATTCAAGCAGTCATACATTTACAACGAATGGTTTACTTTGCTTACAAACACTACTCATAACCCCTCATAGTATGAACATGTTATCCACTAATTTCCAAGGAAAGTCAGTTAACGGATCGTACGAAACAAGAGCATGGACAAAACAACTTAACCCTGGTTTTGGACTAATCATTCTTCGAACAACTGGTCGAAGTATACCAACCTGTCTTACAGCTAGCAGATACTTCAGACCAAGGAGGCCACCATGTCGCACCTCCCATTCTGTCTGCGCCTGTAGGGTGAGCAGCACCATCATCACCCTCCTGGCTCCATTTGTGTCCATATGTTTCAGTATAACACCTATGGTTTGTGCACAGGTCTCTCGTACAGGAGCAACAACCTGCACGTGAAACAAGTATGGAAAAAGAAGAAACAGGTGAGGGTCGCCTGGTTAGCCTAGCTGATAAGACGCAAGTCATTCATGCAGGAGGCCTGTGTTCAATTCCCGGTGCCGGACCTTCACTCAGGGTCTTAAAACAACTGAGGAGAAGGTGCTGCCTTTGCTTCGACATCTGCAAACGGTTATACCTCCGCGTCGTCTCTGGCAAAGATGTTAAACCGTAAGCCTAGTCTCTCAATCTCTTATCGGGGGACTTAAAAGATTCCACAACACTTATCGAAAAAGAATAGATTAATCCCGATGTCATGGTCTGTCAACAACTAACTGAGGGCAACTCTTAATGAACATTATTGTGAGCCGTATATAACGGACCATCTAAGACCTTCAATACCAAAGTCCAAATGTTGTCAAGCTAAGGTAAAGCTAAATCCTTTCTCGAGCCTAAATGGCTCATAGGGCCGGCGCTCATCTCCGGTTTCTGTAGTGTTAAGCGGAAGAGAGTCTTTAACTCCCCCTGGACAGGACACTAATCCTTCGTAGGTTAGCCCCCAGCAGAACTGGTATTCATTTATATAGCAGAGTCGACTGGAACAAAGTCTTGTTCAGGGACACAACACAGTGGCCTGATCAGGGCTCAAACTCCCGACCCTAGAATTACGAGTTGAACACGCTTACCGCTTGGCAACTGCGCCGTCGACGCTGTCAAGCACAATAGGGTAAAACTTTGGTTTATAAACTAGTTCTTAAACTAAATAAATTTTGACAACAATACTAGCTTTGTTCCCCCATCCCCCCCAAAAAACCCCGTTACTAGTACAATTTCAAGAAGACAGTATGTTAAGGTCCCCAACTAACAAAACCTTTAGTTTAAAAGCTATCTAAAAACAAAACCCAAAGGAAATCTGTTTTAACGTAAAAAAAACCCCGGAAATTTGAGTAACTTGTAGTATACAACCCTAAGTTGCAAGACTTAGTTAAAACTCAAAGTCTAACATAACTCTACCACATGGCAGATTGGCACCTCACAAACGCTGTGGTTTCTTCTAAATTTACTTGCCTTCATGAAGTCTTGAAACAAGTTTCTTACAAGTTTGTGAACAAAATTTAGTTCAAAGATTTGTACTTAAAACAGATTACTGAATTCTTAGATTCAATTAAAGCTATAAAATAATGAAGGGCAGACTGATTTCCATTGCTTAAACAATGAACCTGAGCTAAATGAAATTCAAGTAGAAACAGTAATGACCACATAAGAAACAATGTTTTTGTAAAAATAATGAAGGGCCTAGAACAAAAACGACATAAGCAATTTATAACAAACTTTAGTTCTCCAAATGGTTGTAATGCAGTGTAATGTAGTGAGAGTTGACTTCTTTAAAAACCACTTACGTCATTTTTGAACTAGACCCATCAATTAGGCTGTCTAGAACACTGACACTCATATAACAAACCTCATCTGACACAAAATCTCCAAATCTGTCAAGAGCTAACACACATAGAAGGTGGAGAGCCATATTTTCCAACCACTTCCTGTTGCTTGTGTCTAACTGTTGAACCACAAAAAAAACTGTTAAGGTTATTTCCAACTTTGCATTGCGCATAATTTCTCGGGTAAGCTAGCGTGTGCGCATTAAAAAAGGCACCTTTGTCTTATGGCGTGAGTTCGCCAGAGAGGTAAATTGACACTTTTTCATAAACAAGCATGGCGACCTACCATTTTTTCTGACTTTTGTTTTGAGCTAAGCAATAACTACCTTCTAATGTAAAACAAAATACAGAGCAATTCTTAGTGTCAAACAATCGACGGAAGCGTGACTCTTACAAGCAATCGTGAACATCATCATAAGGAAATATAAGAAATTATTCATTATTAACAAGACGACGTTGGGACTGCCATTTTTTTTCAAAATGAAAGTTCCTATAAGACAAATAAACAATAGGCAAAGTTTGACAAAAATCTCAGTTTAGCTTCTTTTTTAGTGGTATGACCTACAAATGACTTTAACACACAAGGTACAGTACTGCAAGTCTCGGGGAAAGTTTTAAAAAAATTGGGGGCCCTATCTATTAGCCTTGCCCTATACACCTTTCCAACATTTGGCCTTCCTAATAATTTAACACTAACAGAGATGAATGGGCATGTTAGATAATAACTATCTCACGTGCAAGCAAAGTTATCCCTGTTATTATTAGATAATTATTACAATGCACATGCAATCCTTGCCAGAAATAAAGATGGGAGCACATGTTGTTTTGGTTGCATTTGTCGCATTTAACTAAATATTAAAGATTTAATTAAGTAAACGCAGCGACAAATGGCTTAGATAGATATCGCTAGAACAAGACTGTTTTGGAATACTGATGGTTTAGACTAAAATGTTTTGTTTGACTCTATCGCACATATTAGACAATATTTGTTAGGCTGCGTTAATACTAGAACAAAACTTTTCTTTGGTCGTGTTGTATTGGGACCAACCGTTTTTGGTTGGTTGCGTTTCTTGTTATTCTATTGGAAAAAACCTTTTTCAGTTGGTTTGGCTGATCAACCATTACAACAAACTCTGACCCTGATTGAAAACGTTTCAACATAAATAGATTGGAACAATGTCCTATTTGAGATTTCAACCAAGCCAACCAAAACCGGTTGAGATCCCAATAGAACACAACCTTTGATATGTTTCGAACTTTTTGTGTAGTGGAAAATAACAATAAATTTCCTCAAGACTCTAATGTCTGCAACCAAAATAGCAAAAACTTGATAAGCAAAAAAAAGGCGCCCCTCTCGAATAAGTGCCTCCCTAAAATGACCAAAATTAACTAAGTGCCCTGAGCAGTTATTAGAATAGCTACGATAAACCTGGAAATCATTCTCTAAGATCCTGGTACTGTAGCAAGAACCACTTACGCACCTCATCAGCCAACATATCAACAGTTTTTCCCGCACCACCCCCATGGACCTTGATAATTTCTCTCAGACCCGTAGCAGCACCATGTCGCACCTGCAAACCGAGGTTTTCACGTTGCATCATTAGATAAACAATGTAAGTTTAAGGTTATACAAACTGCGTATATTGCTGAAATAGAAAACAATGTAAAACTTAAGAAGGAGGCTGTAGAACCTAAGGAGCCTGTAGAACTGAAGAAGAAACGTTTAGAAGGAGCTTCGAGCCTAGAAAACTGGAGAAGGGGCTTGTAGAAATGGATAGGGAGCTTTTAGAACTGGAGAAGAAGTATCTACAACTGTAGAAGTGGAGATAAACTTGTAGAACTGGAGAAGGAGCTTGTGGAACTGGAGAAGGAGCTTGTAGAACTGGAGAAGGAGCTTGTAGAACTGGAGAAGGAGCTTGTAGAACTGAATAAGGAGCCTGTAGAACTGGATAATGAGCCTGGCAACTGGAGAAGGAGCTGGTAGAACTAAGGAGCATGTAGAACTGAAGGAGCTAGAAGCCTATAAAACTGGAGACGGAGCTTGTACAACTGGAGGAGTGTAGAAATGGTTAAACTTGTAGAACTGAAGGAACCTGTAGATATGAAGAAGTTTGGAGAACTGAAGCAGCCTGAAGAAATGAAGGAGCATATGGAATTGAAGGAGCCTATGGAACTGAAGGATCTTGTAGAACTTAAGAAGGAGCCTGTAGAACTAAGGAGCCTATGCTACTGAAGAAGTAGCTTGTAGGACTGGAGAGGGAGCTTGTAAGACTGGAGAAGGAGCTTGTATGACTCTATAAGGAGCTTGAAGAACTGAAGGAGCCTGTGGATTTGAATAGGGAGCTTGTGAAACAGGAGAATGAGCTTGTAGAACTGCACGAGCGTGACAACTGGAAAAGGAGCTTGTAGGACTGGAGAAGGAGCTTGTATGACTCGATAAGGAACTTGAAGAACTGAAGAAGGAACCTGTTGAACTGAGGGAGCTTGTGAAACTGGAGAATAAGCTTGTAGAACTGGAGAAGGAGCTTGCAGAACTGTAGGAGCCTGTAGAACTGGTTAAGCTTGTAAAACTGAAAAAGCTCGTAGAACTGCATTAGAAGCCTAAAGAACTGGAGAAGAAGCATTTAGAACTGTAGAAGTGAAGACAAGCTTGGAGAACTGGAGAACAAGCTTGTGGAACTGGAGAAAGAGCCTGTAAAACTGAAGAAGGGACCTGTAGATGTGGAGAAAGAGCTTGTAGATTGAAGGAGCTTGTAGAACTGAAGAGGGAGCCTGAAGAATTGAAGGAGGCTGCAGAATTGAAGAAGCCTGTAGAACTGAAGGAGCCTATAGAACTGAAGGAGCTTGTGGAGCCAAAGGAGCCTGTGGAACTAAAGAAGAGTTTGTAGAGCTGAAAGAGCTTGAAGAACCAAGGAAGGAGCCAGTAGAACTGAAGGAGCTTTGCTCCGAAAACGTTAAACAAAAAATTTACACCATTCTAGCATAAAGAAAATAACCGAAAACCTAAATAAAGATCCAAGAAGCTTCCAATACAATTAAAAAACTCACAAGTAGTCTTATATTAACTGTTGATAAAAAGATCTGAAATGAAACAAACCCACATACCTCCCAAGACTGGTTAAACAGATCATGACACAGCTCCAAGCAGAAGTTCTCGAATGGCCATTCTCCTGACTAAATGAATTAAAAAAAAGTTTTATCATTTTTACACTCAGTTGGAACTCTCATTTTAATGACAATCGACAAGACTTCGAGTTTAAAACTAGTGAACTGTTTTAACAATTTCCCCAACTAACACAGATGGTGTGAACATAATTTCGAAAATTGGGAGATTTGTTCCTATTTGGCAATTTGATCAACTTGCTAAACTATCATGATTTTTTTACCAGGAATCCAATCAATTGATAAATGCATTGTTGACATAATAAAACTATTCCCTTCTCAGTATTAGTAATTCCCTATATAAAATTTATTTCTTGCCTTATAATTAAAATATTTTTATCGATTTCTGTTTGGAGTCAACAGGGCTAAAATATGCTATTAATTTTAATTGTAAAAAATAATAACTCAGCTGTTCCTATGAAAGAGGTTATAAAAGATGTTGAACCATCCATCCTGGGCAGAATTCCAAAAATAAAACCCATGATGCTGTTTTACCTCCTCAAGTGTAGCTGCAACATCTGTAACACTGTCAACAACAATCTTATCTGGATCGGCTGGCTGTTCAACAACAACACTTGCTGTGCAGCGCTTCTTGGCACTTGGTGCTTCTTCATTTTCACCTTCAAAGCTGTTGAGATAATATAAAAATGGATGATTCATAAAGCTGTACCCCCAAAGCTTTTCATTTGTTGTCAGATAGCAAACATCTAAAAATTTACTGACTGAAAGAAGCAATGTACATGTAATATCACCATAATAATAACAAGAGATGTAGAGTATAACTCAAATTCTTTCAGCCACAGTTTAGTAGGGAGTATTTAAGCTTCTGTCCAGTTGCTGCCCCTCCCTCTCATCGTGTTGTTTTGAAACCCAGTACTTTTACTGGAACAGTTAAATGGGTCTTTTGGGGAAATTGAGTGTAGAGAAAAAAGCAACGGCACTTTGAGTTTAAAGTAGTTTGTTACTCACTTGATTTACACATATAGTCTAAGCACCACATTGGTGGCATTGATGGAATTCAGTTTGTACAGGTAAGGGTTGTCAACCAAAGTGATTGGGTTAGCAAAACCAGTTGTTGGTGTGCCCAACATGAAAACCCAGAGTGGAAGTCTGACCCTCATAGAGAAACCCAGGAAGGAGAGGGAAGCTTTGATGGAAGTCTGTTACCAGACCCCTTAAAAGATCTTTAGCATTGTAGTTCTACAGGTTAGACCAAAGAAGAGAATAGAATAGAACTGTAGAAGTGAAGATAAGCTTGTAGAAATGGAGGAGCTTGTAGAACTGAATAAGATGGATACAGGAACTACAAGACCCATCAAACAAAACCCTTGTCATACATCACTGTGGAAACAGAGAAATTAACAAACAAGTAGAGGAAACTACTGGAGCATGGACATAACAAGGAATCAAACAGTGCTTGGAGTTCCCCAATAGTTATGGTAACCAGAAAGTGTGGCAGTCAAAGACTATGCATTGACTATAGGGCATATTCAGTACAGCTACTGCTTTATGTGCTTTTCCACATCCACACGCTGACAACTCCCTGAATGTCTTGAAGAAGCTAGATGGTTTGCAGCCCTAAAATTAGCCAGTGGTTACTACCAGTTTCTGATGGATACAACTACGAGTGGACTGTAATACTTTTTGGCCTTACTTCAGCACCTTCAACCTTCAAGAGACTAATGGATTCTGTGTTAAAAGAATTAAGGCTCGAAACTTGCCTTATTTTTCTTGATGTTGTGTTGTGAGATCTCCTGGTTGAAGTTTTCTTAAGATTTTGCTGTGCAGAACTTTAACTTAATCCTTGTAAGTGTATTTTATATAGGAAGCGCTTTGCATACCTGGTTCATATCGTGACTGACCCAAGTATCGATCTTGTCAAAATTGCGAATCAAAGTAAAAGTTCGGCTTGCGCCAAACAATGAAACTAAGGTGAAGGGTCTTGAAGGTCTTGCCTTGTACCACCCATGGTTCTGAACTTTTCTGACGTTGCTAGGCCTTTCCACAAAATCGCTGAAAATGTCTGACTTCGTGTGGACTTCTGAATGTAAGTCATCATTTTACCTTGTAAAAGAGCTTATGTGTTCAGTGCCAGTTGTTGCATACCCTGATTTTAAGATGGAATTTGTGTTAGACACCATCGCCAGCGACCATAGAATAAGTTCAGTACTTAGTCCAGTTGAGAGATCTCATTCTTTGGTGTTCGGACTTGTTTAAGGCAGGAAGAAGTTCTTGTGCGACCAGGAAGAAACTTCTCGCCATTGTACCGTTTGTAAAGAAGTTTTGGCATTACTTATGTGGTCCAATATTAAGAAAAAGAACTAATCATGCACCACACCGTTCTGTTTTAAAAGTTGAGGAACTGAAGGGAGACTAGTTTGAATACTTGGAAGGAAAACGTAACATGAATGCAGATGCCATGTCCTGTGGACCTTGTACCAAGGTATAAGGATGAAAGAAGCTAGAGTCTGAGATCAAAGTCATTGTTGCAACCAGTAACCAGAGTGTTCAGAGTCGGTTGAACGTACAAGGAACCCGCTGCGACTTGCAACACTGTTTAACTAGAACCAGTTTGAATGAGGAAACATTTGTGTGAACAGCAAGCATCTGACCGAGACCGTATTTAAACGATATTAGAGTTCAAGCAATGCCAAAACGACAGGCCCTTGTGGGAAGCTCTATCCCCTTACAGTAGAATACCTTATTACAGGAAATTAAAAAAGCATTATGACAACGTCCTCAAAATAAGAGTACGATTAAATTAACGCGGATTTTCAAAAAAGTTGTGTTTATGTACATTAAATTAACGCGGTTATATGTGTACTGTACCAACTGGAAACCATTTAAAGCAGCAGCTCGCATTCAAGCAAACATGACAGGTTTATAGTCGCTGGGAAAAAAGGTTACCAGGAACATTATTTCCTTCAACTGTTGGTCATATTCCCATTGAGCTAAGTCGTTACATTTGGTATGCCCTGAAGAGAAGTACCATCATATGAGGCGATGTAACATTAGTTAAACAAAAGCCGTCGCTTCTAATTCAAACTGGTATTGAAATTCCAGTTGAAATAACAGTGGAGTGGGAGGATGAAAAGGCAATGAAGATTTTGAGAGACGAGGTTAACGAAGTTGGCTATCCAGTCGGTGATGAACAACACCCTGATCAATCAAAAGAAATTCTCAAGTACATTTTCTCCTGCTCTGAAGATTCGGCTCCCAGTGATGAATCAGATGACAAAGAAGCGACTGAAGTCATTGAAGAAGAGTCGAATGACATTGTTATATCATAGTTTTCAGTACAGTACCCTGATTCAACATGGAATTTTTATTAAACCCCATCACAAGCGAGCATGGAATAAGTTGAATAGAGGCTTTGCACGGTCACGTGAGTCTGAAACACTTTGTAAGAGATTTGGAATTTTGACACTTCTGTGGCTATTCACTGATATTCCTTTCAAGGTAACGCTGCCAATACCTTGTTTTAGATAACTATATGCTCAAATTAATTTTCGCTTGGATTTGACGAGATAGCAAAAAAACTTCAGATCTAATTTGCATAATTTGGTTTTGCTTCCGAAATCTTCTGGGAAATAAGAATATGATGGTGTGATCCAAGAAAGTTGCTTGATATAATATGAGTTTTGAGTGTCTATGTGTAAAGGACTAAAAAATTTAGTTTTTTACAAGATATTTTAAGATGAAGTAAG